>MINK01177662.1:6016-16752 GCA_001735545.1 Phormia regina
GCATATTTTACCACATTTTGGTAGAAATTCCTTATTTTTGAACATATTTTAAAAGTATAAAGTGCTTATTTTTGCATATTTATACATAAGAACATATTTTCATAACTTTAGAACGTTTTTTATACTAAATTTTTTCGATCCCGGTCAAAAACCAATACAAAACTGCAAGTTTGGAAAAAATTTTATTTTATAATTTTACACCAAATTGGTTTTTATTAACGTGTTGAGATTTTCATTTTTATACATAAATTTCTAAAAAATCGTATATTTTCAAAAAAAGTTTTTCTTTCAAAAATAAAAATGGCAACACTGTTCACAGATGAACAAAGAAAAAAGAACCAAGGCGATAATTATTTATCTATTTTAGAAATTGGAAATAATTTTTCCATAAATTTATAACAGCATATTTTGGCTTTAACTGCATATTTTACCACATTTTGGTAGAAATTCCTTATTTTTGAACATATTTTAAAAGTTTAAAATGCATATTTGCATATTTATACATAAGAACATATTTCCATAACTTGAGAACGATTTTATACTAAATTCTTTCGAGCCCCGTCAAAAACTAATGCAAAAGTGCGGAATTTATTAAAAACTTTTTTTAAGATTTTTTTTAATTGCCCAAGATAAATTAGCATAACATTTGTACTGTAACTTCTTCTGTAGTATATAAACAGCCTATCATTTATACAAAAATCATTTAAAAAGCTTTTAAACCCTATTTTTGGTAAATTTAAAAAATCGAAGCATTTAAAAACATATTTTTATTAAATATTATTTTCAAAAACTTATTAAGTATTACAATAATATAAATACTTATTTTCCAGTTCAATGATCTATAATAAGTCCTTTTAAAAACAATTCTCACTATTTTATAATATTTTGGCATTCAGTATCGTATCTCGTTTTATCACAAGGTGACTAAAAATTTTTTTTATTTAAAAGATTATGTCCTCCTCTACATTTCTTCCACACCTATCATCCATTCCGATCAATAGTTTAGGAGATTCATATTTCACACATTTTAAATTCGATTACCAACATTTTTGCATTTGACCCCACTGTAAATATGTAACTGATTATTGGGTGGTACATTCCCTACATCAGTGATAGTGTTGAAACTAATAAAATCCCTTGAGTGTCATTTAATTTTTTAACATTTGTTATTTGCGTTTTCCTAAATAATTTTAGTTTTTGATTGCTTTACAACTAGAGCCCAGGTAGATTTTTTTGTATATGAAAATATTAATTGATTTATAATAATTTCATACATCAGTACATACATACATACATATCCTTGTAAACAAATCCCTATAGATTAATGTGGGCAAGAACATGGTTTTATATGATTATGAATTAGGTTAATTTATTATATTATTGTCATTTAAATTATAGTTATTTTACCACATTATTATTAATGTTAATAAGTTTTCTAATTCTAACTAAATTAAATGTTGGGTCTAATAAAAACAGGAAACTTATATTAAGTTTAAATCTAATTATTATTTCTATAAAACTGAACTTTACATTAGAAAATTATTATGGTTTTAAAGGCATTTGGTTATATTTATAAATTAAATTTAAATACTTAACCACATTTTATTTTTACTTCATTCATTGATGTCATGTAAACTTTGTTATGAAACACGTGAGTACAATACATATTGTACACTATGTATATACATCAGGCGCGGATCTAGCTCAAGATTTTGGGAGAAGAAAATATAATGATTTTCACAACTATTTCCCTAAATTTTAAGATTTAGTAAAAATTTGCCATTAAAAGTTTTCATTTTGGGAAGGGAAATTTTCCTTTTTCCCTCCCCTTGGATCCGCGCCTGATATACATATTTATCTAGTCTAAGAAAAATATGATGTAATACTTAATTGTGCATCTTAATAAGAGGAAAACAATAAACTTTGTTTAAACAATTCAAAACTCAATACACATATGAGCACATAAACACTTCTTTGCTAATTTTTTTTAAATTGTAAATAATCGAATTTAAAATGTGTGAAATATTTTTTTTTAACAAAAATATTCAATAGATTGATAATAATCAGTCAGCTGAAAGTTTTATGAATAAAATCATTTTGTTTCGGTTGTTGTAGTGTGACCGATAGATTTTAGAAATTTTAATAGAATTTTATTTGCAGAGAAATGAGACGACCGCTGTTATTGTTATACCCAAGAATGTACGTGTTTTTTTTTACAATTTTAGTTTTATTTATAAAATAGTAAACTGTTTAATAGTCTGAATCATTGTAAAACCCAATAAAAACCTAGATTTGAATACTGATTATTTTAATGACATCAACAATATTTTGAGGATATTTAACAATAACAAGAGAAAAAATCATTGTAGAACAAGCCCGACCATATGATAGTCTACACGATTGCCTATGTGTACCAAAATTCGGGAAGGAACAATTATGGACCTATACTTGTATTAAGTAAAAAATACTAACACTGAATATTACGTTGATACTAAGATTCACATGTATTTATCCACTTTTGAGTTATTACCGAAATTGGGTGATATATGGGAGCTATTTAAATCATGAAATATTGCACTGCGATTTATACTTATAAAAATATTATTTGTGTCGAATAATAAATAGCAACTAAAATGTCAATAGGCTTCGTCCTTGTGTCAATATAATAATGTGAGCCAAATTTCATCAAGATATCTTTAAAATTGCGACCTGTACCACACGCAGGGAAAAAAACATGGTTACAACATGATCACCATAACTATTCAATGATTACATAGCAGTTTTTTGTTGATTTCAATAACACCGTGTTCATGGTTGTAATGTTTATGATTCTATTTAGTCATTTAATGATTATCCACAATCAAAATTTTAATATGGTTCACTGAATCATAGTATGTATTTAAATATTTTTGTGTGAAATCATATATATGAAAAATACAAACATTTAGTTTATTCTACAACTATTAAGTGAATTCTACAACCATTAAATTAATTTTACAAATTTTGTTAATTCTACAATCATTAGGCCAATATTTTTATTTGATCTTAAGACATATTTTGTTTTTCACAACTATTAAACGATTGTTTTTGAAAATGTTTATGTTTTCCACAAATATAAAATATTTGTTTTTGACAATAATTTGATTTCACACAATTATTGTATTTTTATCATTAATCATATATATTTTCTGCATAACTATTGAATACAGATTTTTGTTTATAATTTTGGTAGTTTGTTAGTAGGCAAACGCAATAGTTTTGTGGAATACACAGAACGAATATTTGTGAAAATAATACGCATATAAATATAAAGATAATTAAATCTTCAAGTGGTATAGAAACTTTTGTGGTAAAACGAAGGGTTTGAATTATTTCCTGTAAAGAAGTCATAAGAGACGAAACAATTTGAATCTGGAAGCGGTAAGATGCCTTCTTCTTCCCATAAAATGCATCGAAAGACAAAAAAACATACTATTATGTGAAATCAAAGGACATTTGAACGTAAAAAAGAAGTCTTGTTAAAAAAATTTGGAAAAGTGTTCAATGTGTTTGTGTTTTAAGAATAATATTTTTATAAATATTAAAAATCCTTAAGCAAATATTGCACAGAAATGATGAAATTTGTTTATGCATATGATAAAATGGGATAAATGATAAAAAAAAGTTATGAATATGTTTAAACCGAATCATTAAATGATGAGAAAATGATTAAATGGAATCAGAATAATGATTATATACAAATATATTTATTGTAACCTGGAATCATATGTTGCAATCATAGTAAGTTGCTCTTAGTTTGTGGTCACCTGAACCATATTTTTTCTCTGCGTGCACCTATGGTGGTTTAGGATATCAAAATACAATATAATATTTTAAAGTCAGGAAAAAATAATAAAAATAGATAAAATAGTTTATGGACTAAGGGTCACTAACTTCTTCACTTTAATGATGAAATATTTTTTTAATTATCATTAAATATAAAAATCTTAATTGATGATTTTTTTCTCTTAAACAAATTCTGTAAAACTAGTGATCACGGAAATTTGGTTAAAATTTTTGACAAATCTGACCTTAATTTAAGATACAAGTGATTTAATTATTAAATACATAGAACCTATAAAGATAAATTAAAAATTCACTTTAAAATTGACAGCCATAAATATTATAATTGACAGCCATAAATTGTAACAAAATCACACCCAACGAAGCAGCCGTGTTTTTTTAATAAAAAAATTTATTTATCAAAATAAAATTTCTTTTATTTACACTAAAAATCATTTTCCTATTATATAAGTAATTTTCAAAACTAACAATATAAAAAAAAGTTATGATTAGCATTTATAGATGCCAATTTATTTTCATTTGAAATTTATTTTTATAATGATATTTTGGCCCCACCGAATGTGAACATTTGTTTGAAAACATTTTGTGTTTTGTGGCATAAATTCACTTTTAAATGGAAATTTTTGATGGATGCGAAAGAAAACACACAAATAAATATTAAAATAATAAACATTTTATTAGATTTTTTTTAATATTGGGATTCAAGAGCTTTTAATGAGAAATACTTGTAAAATTGTATTACATCAACTGACAAGTAGTTTTTATTTATTAATTCTATAAACATAGATATTTTATTTATAGAAAACTAACACTCTGCTACAAAAACTAATATTTTTATCTTCACACGAAAAACGGCAATATATGGGTTTTATCAATTTTATAAGTTGTTGTTGCTCTAGAGATATCGAAGTTATCTTAATATTTTAAATATAAAACTAGTAAGTTATTCAACATTTTTATATGTTTTATTATTATTTCATTCTAAAACTTATACATTGATATATATTTTTGAATGTTTTACTTCAAGACAATAGATTTGTGTGCAAAGTTTTAAATATTCTAATATTTAGAATAAAATGAGATATCAGTCTGAAATATTCAAAAAGTAATTTAATATTTTCTATACTTTATCAAAAAAATCTTTACGAGATTAAGGACAATTTTTTATGTTTAATTTGGTGCATACTTTTTGGGGAAAAAATGAGATATTTTTAAAATGTTTAAGTAACTTATTTGGCATTGTTTTCTAAAATCAATTCTCTGAAAATACCATTCTGAAAACAAAGAAAAATATGACTATAAAAATTTTAGAAAAATGGTATATCGAAAAAACTAGACCAAGGTTTGAGAAAATGAATACTTATCTTATACTCCTATGTTAAAGTTTCTGCTGCACTGTGTCTTAAATTGACTAGGACCTATTAACCCTTATCTACATATACGCAGAGGAAAAATATGGTTCTGGTGACCAGAAACTAAGAGCAACATACTATGATTGTAATATATGATTCCAGGTTACAGTAAGTATTTTTGTTCTAAATCATTGTTATGATTCTTTTTTATCATTTATTAGTGAAATTTATAACCGCACTAATAACTTTTAGTAAAGTTCATAACCTTTTCTTAAATATTGCCTTCAATTTTATCATTTTTATCATTAATAATCTCCATGTTATCATAAATATAAACAAAATTAGTTATAATCATATATTATAAATTCCCATTTTATCATTATTAAGAATATATTATCAATTATCATATATATGAAATAATTTAATCATATATAATCTTATTTTCATACTTATATGCCTTAGTACCACAATATGTGTACATTTCATCGTACTAATAAATACACAACTTTATTAAATTAATTGTTCATATCTGAACTAAATGAGAATTAAAACTACAAAATACAGAACTAAAAATTGGCTGATTAATGCGATGTGGGAATTAAAGACAAAAGCGTAAAATAACAGAATGGTTTTAGAATTAACTTTTGCACTTCGTAGAAATAAACCAAATATATTGATTCATAGCAAAAACTTGTTGTAATATATTATTATGATCATGAACCATATATCATAATTTTGCATTGTGGTGTACATTCACTGAATATTATAAACGAATCATAAACTANCTATCATGAACATGGTATTATTGAAATCAAAGAGTAACGGCTGTACAATCACTGAATAGTTGTGGTGATCATGGTGTGACCACGTTTTTTTTTTCTGCGTGTACATATATAAAAATCAATATGTGTTTGTTTGAAGTCTATAGCCGCCTAAACGACTAAACCGATTTTCTTGGAATTTTCACAGTGTGTTCCTATATACCTGGAAGGAAAAATAGGCTACCTTTTATTTTGAAATTCCATGTCGGCGAGGTGCCACGCCCACTTACTAAATTAAAAGTAGTATATCTCGGAAAGTGGTAATACTAGAGTCCTCAAATTTTGCACGAACAATTTTGGCACCTATATGAACATTCTGGAAAATAGGCGAACTTGCATTAGGAGATGTGGCACATCCCACGCCTAATATTGCTTGACAATACCAAATTTCGTAAATTTAGGAAACTATCACAGTTACATTTCCCAAATTTTGTACAAAAAAATTTTGTGTAAAAATGGGCGGAAAAGAAATAGTGGGTGTGTCATCTCTCATATAGAGTTAATACCAAAATTTTATATCTGGGAAACTATAAAAGTTGTACGACTAGCATTAGCTTCAATATGATTATTTTGGACAAAAATTGGGACACTAGAAATAGTGGGCTTGGCATCCCCCATACAAAGAAAATATTAAATTATCTCTCAGATATGATAAAAGTAACCGTTAGAGCCACTTTGGTATCATTATTAATATTTAAAAAAAAACATGGGCGGACTAGAAGTAGAAGGCATGGTACCTTCCATATGAATTAAATGCAAAAATTCTTATATCTGGGAAACTATTGGAGTTAGAATGCTTAATTGTTTTACAAAGAATTTTGACATCCATGAAAACATTTGTCTAATAAATTAGAATTTTTAAGAAAAATTTTATATTTTAATTACTAAATAAATATATATATTTTTGCAATTAATTGAATAATCGTTATTACAAATTTGATATCCTTAAAGGTCTGCCTGTAGGAAAACATTTTTATATAATTTTTTTAATTATTATTATTTATTAAAATGAAAATTAAGTTACATTTATAAAATTTTATAATTTTTTGCAACTTATTTAAAATAATTACTTCACAGGTACTAAAGAGTAAATTTAGTTTTTAATTTAAATACCACAATTATCGGAAAATAGCACTAAGTCTATGAGTCACATACATATATAAACTTTTATTACTTTTTCTTATCGTTATATATTAGTGTTATGGTTTATATATTTTTAAAAGTTTAAATTTATTTTCTAGAAAATACAAAAACTTAAAAAAAAATATTAAAGAAAAACCACGCCCGTTTAATTGGCCTTCAAATAAAAACCTAAAAGTAGGCAGTATATTTTGTTTCATTCAATTTAATGTAATTTATTAATTTGTGTAGGTCATCTTCATTAGCATTTGAATCTAAAATTCTGCTCCAATCACTAACTTTTAACTTAAAACAATTTCACCACAATATTTACAATTATATTCTATTTTTATAATAATTTTTATATTATTTTTTTTTTTTTATTAATATAATTTAATATGCATTAGTTTTTTAATTAATGCATATTGTTTTTTAATAACAATTAAATAATTACCATAAAAATCTCTAACTAATTTACACTGTTTTAGAAATTGTTGCACAAAGTAAAAATTAACAACTTTTATTTTTTTGTTTTTCAAATTTAAAACTTTTAAGATATTTTATGCTCTTTATTTAATGTATTTTGTTTTTTTTTTCGTTTTTGTTTTTATCAAATTGTTAATTATCAAATTGCAATATTTCTTCTTAATTTCACTGTTACTTTTTTTTCTTCACTTATTTTTAGTTTTTTTTTTTACTCTTACAAAGCGTTAAAGGCGTCTTTACTTAACGAATTCTCTCAACTAACTGCCGGTTATAGAATTTGACGTTTTTTCTATTATTGTTATGATTTTGTTGTTTTTTTTTATTATATATTGTTATCGTTTTACTAACAACCCAACCAACCATGTGTTTGGAGCAAAACTATTATTGTAGAAATGTTTGTGGGTCTAACGTACATACATACATATAAACTCGGCAAAAGTTAATATAAAAACAAGAAGAAAAAAAATAATAACAAATACTCATACAAATGCAAATTCAGCAGCACACAGATACAATAGAAATACGCATTTCTACTACAAATAATTTTTCCGACACATTTATGAGTAAGACATAGGGACGGACATTACAATGTGGTTTGAAATTTTAATCTGGGTGGAAAAAATAATTTGTTAACTTCTAATTCGGTATTCGGTTGGTCCCGAATACATACTAGAAGTAGGCAAATTTCACATAAGCTATATAACGACTTAGTAGTAGTGTCTTGATAAATAAATCTTCAAACTAAAATTTAGCAGTGGGCTAATGGAATATATCTTGTTTCCAACTATACGTAATGAATTTACTGATGAGATATCTGCAGACAAATATGGGTTGGATGGACACCGATTTTTTTGTAATTTTGTGGTCTATAACTTTCTTGTATATTAATTTATTTACCTCATTTTTAACAGCAAATTTCGTGCTATTATCAAAAAGACATCTAAATCTTTTTAGAGCTCTCAGAATATATATATTTTAAGAGATCTTTGATAAATACTTTGATAGTATATGGTCCATCTTTTCGTATATATATGGCTTTCATAATACCTCTCATTAGAAAACAAAATTATCAGCATTTAAACCTTTGATATTTATTTTTAATTTCGTTCGCCTATCATTGCGCCAGAACCCACAGTGCATTTGACCAGCCGTTATAGAGTAAATAAATGGGTGTTAAGTTTGTTTTGTTTTATATTTATAAAAGTGTTTTTTGGCTGTTTAAGTGTGTGAGTGTGTTTTTTTGGATATTTGTCATATTTTTTTTAACGATTTTATTTATTTAATGTATTTTTTTAGTTTTGTTTTTATTTTCATATTCGTAGGAAATTTTAGTAAATAAAAAAAACATTGTTTCAAAGTCATTGATATACGCTCAAGCCATACACTTATACATATTTACTCATACAAGAAAACAAATGATATTCTCTCATATATAAAGTGTAATCAGCAGGGCAAGTTTAAATATATACACAAAAGTGTAAATATGAGCTTAACAAAGCCCCAATATATGAAAATATTCAAAAAGTATTTTGAATACGCATGGACAAAAATTAACAAATTCATAAAAAAAAATATTTGTAAATATCTAAAGTAATTCAATTTTTGTAAAATACATACTTGTTAAAAATATACAAACCATTTGACTTGAAAAACTTGCCCTGGTATTGGGTGACACACTCGCATACGACATGTACCCAACAAACAATTGTGAGCAAAGAAGATAATTAAATTTTTGTTAAATGTTCTAGTGTAAAACTTTTATATATCAACCTAGATCGATAGTCATACTCTATTTTATTATACCCTACACCACCAAAGGTGGTTGGGGTATTATGTGTTTGTGCAAATATAATTAATTTTAATTGATTTTGCTTCAATCACAAAGTGATAATATTAATAACTATAATAAGCCCGGGTTCACACACAGCAATTTTTCTTGCCGTAGTTCTCAGTTTATATTCTCTTTACCTCACTCGCTTACTAAGACAGCGAGAGAGGTACAAAGTCGCTTACAAAGTCAGACTAATTAATTTTATTTTGAGTTAAAAAATTAATCAAAGTTTATTTTAATTTTATATTTTTATAGACAAATTTTTAATTTTTCTTTATATTTTTTTTAAGAACTATCAATTTATTTTAAATATAAATTTTGATATGAGAAAATTATTTTAATAAATAATATAATTAAATTCCTATACAAATTAAGTTATTAATTTGACTAAAAAATAATTTGAAATATTTTTTTCCGTGTACTTCCGTTTAAATGAATATGAATATGTCTTCAATATATTTAAGATATATTTTATGGTGGTAAAAATATATTTTCTATCATAAATAATTTTGTGACCAATCTAACGATTTCTGATGCATATCTCCTAAACTTCTTTCCCTATTTTGTTGAACAAAACATCAAAAAATTCATAATAAAATCCCCTTCAAGTTTTATTAAAACTATTTTTTAAATAAATATAATTTGATAGATTTTTTCTAATACAAAAATGTACAAAACTACAGGTTAATAATACATATACATAATTGTAGTGACCATAAAAGCAACATTTTATGATTGGTAAATTATACTTGTTATAATTCCATTTTGTTAATATTATGTCCAATTTATTTGATCTTTTTTATGTTATAATTCGTTTTCATATTATTATACCATCTTACTATATTATTATCCTGTAGCTAACAATTTTTCATTGTCAGTACATTGTCATCACATTGCCACATCTGTCAACATTGTTAGATCTGACAACCGTGTACACATAGCTTAGGCGCCGTCCACAGACGCTTTTTTCATGTTCGAGCAATGAACATAATTTTGTGCGCACATGCATTTGGATAGTGTCGACGCAACATGTTCATGTTTTGTTCTTGTTCGCACAATTGTTCGAGCAAACATGTCTGCCACCAAACGTCATTTAGTATGCGGAAGAATGTAAAAGTATCGAATAGGGTTTTATAGTTTGAACAAAAAGTCGATTTTTCGACTTTTTTTAATTTTCAAATATTCGATTTTTTGACTTTTCGACTTTTTTAATTCCTAAATAGTCAACTTTTCGACTTTTTTTAATTTTGGAATAGTCGACTTTTTGACTATTTTCGACATTTT
>MINK01177666.1:0-14625 GCA_001735545.1 Phormia regina
TAAATGCTTTAGGATTTTACCACATTTGTTTAATATTTGGAAAAAGTTTCCATTGTATTGTCAACCACTACTAAAATAATACAAACTATGCTCTAAAGCTAAAATATCTTCTTAAAGTAAAATACTCCAAGAACGACAATAAAAAAAATCCTCAAATAACAAGATAAGATTTTATAATTTTATATGCAAAAATATGCTTTATAGCCTAAAAAAGCAAATAATATGCATTAAAATGTAGCAACACCAAAAAACAAAATCTAAACTTTAAAGATACAAATACAATATTTATAAAGTTTAAAATATTCCCTTTAAATTATCTTAAACAAAATAATGCTTTATAGCCTTAAATAGCCAAATATATGCCCTAAAAAATAGCAGTAAAATATACATTTTTTTACAGTAGTTTTAAACACTGCAATAACTAAATCCAGTCAAATTTAAAAGCTTAGCTTATATTAAAATTTGTCTCTCTATATTTTTCTGAACCTAAAATTCAATTTAAAAATACTCACTGGGTTTTCATTCAGCTAAAATTCTTATTTATATTCGTTTTATTTTAATGAATAGACAACAACCTTTTTTTTGTTCGTTGTTGACCAATAAACAAACGTTAACACAACAATAACAACTAATAGTACTGTTGATAATTTGCTGTCAAAAGTAAATATGAAAAATTAAACAGACTAAAACCATTTATTTTTATTTATTTTTTTCATTATTATTTTTTTATTATTATTATTTTTACAATTCCATTTTAACGTTTATTATTTATTTTTTTTTTTATTATAATTTATTTCTGTTAAAGTCAAAAGTCTCATATTAAGTCATGAAAAGCGTAGTAGTAAATGCTATACATATATATTATATAAATATTTTTCATTTATAGAGGGGCTTTTGTAGTTCAAAGAAATAAACAGTAGAATTTTGAATAATATTTAAAGAAAATTTTAAAATTCTTTAAATAGGAATTTTAAATTATGGGCTACTTTTGTTAGATTTTAAATATTTCTTGTATAAGTTACTATAAAATTTATTTTAATTGAAGCAATTTTTTCTAGACGTAATAAGTACAGCCAGTCTCGAAAACGTTTTTTTTTAATTTAAGTTGCTAAGATAAATTTCACGCACATCAATTCTTCTTGCTGCAATTTTTTGTTGCTAAAAAAGAGAGGAAAAGGAAATACAAAATTTTTTCATGCTCTTTACATCTCTCACCTATGAACTTAAAATTGCATCAAGAAAAATAACATCATTCTGATTCCTAAATATAACTGTAATCTCTATAGTAATTTTCGAGTTCAAAATTTTCTTTATTTAAAAATTTGAAAAAAAAAAATTAAATTTTACGTTGTATAAAAGGCAGGCAGAAAGTAGGTGGACCACGCCTATTTTTTGTTTCCAAGTTTATATCATATCTCGAAAAAAAAAATGTGTTGCCCTTATTTGCTTTTAGCAAAAAAGTATAAAATGAAAATTCAACAGACATTCTGTTATTGAGCCAAATTTCATTCCCTTAGGTTGTATCGTTCAAGCCCATCTGGTTTTCAACAGACAAATAAACGGAAAGGAGGACGGACATCGCTAAATTGACTCAGAATCTACATAGAAAACAGAAAATATATAAATATTTTCCGACATATTACATACGGAATGACCAGATCAATATACCTCCCATCTTTTTGACAGTGGGTGTATAAAAAAATCATCAGTTTTTCGACATTAAAAATAATAGTAGACTTTTCGAATTTAGCCCAACAAAAAAAGAACTGAAAAAGCTATGATTTTAACATTGTGTTGTCATTGGAAGGAAGTACTTAGTGGTGAAAAGAGCTGCAGAATTTTCTTTTTTTAACCCATGTTTGATCATTGGTAGATGTTATTCTTTATTTACTTCTTGTTTCATTCATTTGAAGTACTTCCTATTTAAAACAATGTTTATACAATTTTTTAATAAAAAACTCTAATTTTGCCTTCCTATTAAATAATAATAAAAATGGTTTTAAACATTTATAAATTTATATTTTGTTTAGAAATTTAATTTATTTTTCACTTTTTGGAAGTAATTTATAAGAAGCTCTCTCAAAACTCTTCCACATACACTGTTTGTTCCACTTTTGAAATTGTGAAATGTTCTCTTTTGAAAGAACTTCAACGTTTTTTGCTGGGTAAACTGCTGAGAGAAGTTAGTAATTCTTGTAATAATTTTAACCTATCGTTTCAGAAGTGATATATACAAAGATTCTACAAAAATTTCTTTCACTAAATTTCAGTGTAATATTAATCGTGGAATAAGATCAGCTAAATAAAAGCTTTAGATCGCAGAATCTCGCTCTAAAATTCGGTCTCAGGATAATTATATTTGAAATTAAGATCCCTCCTTTTAACCTTGGAAAAGCTTAAAAATTTCATTTGACTATTAAATGAAAGATTCTTATATTGAAAATTAATGACTTTCGTTTATTTAAAATATTATTTTTTTTTTCAGGGCAGGTTTCAAAGGAATAACACTAGAAAGATATATACACGGCAGAGATTTATGAAATTGCAATAATTAACCTCGTCACCTAATATCGATTTAATTGTGAATCAATTGACACAAACGTAATCATTTTTTAACAGTTGAGATCAAATTTATAAAATTTATAACTCCTCACCTTAAATATAAAACCAATTTACCGAATTTGTAATCAAATTTTTAATATATTAATCGACACTTAGCCTGTCCTCTGGATGCGTCCTGTGACCTTTTCCAAGAGGCTTAATTATTAACCTCTAATGACAACCCCATTTAAGTCCCGGAATTGGTACTGGTAAACTAAATTCTGACTAGTGACGTAGTTTTGAATCGGTTTTCTTTCCTCGGTATTAACTTAAAATGATTCCAATAAGGGCAAGAGATATTGCCACTCCACACAAAAAATATTATAAAACAAGATGGCCATACGTCAGTCAAGACCGACCATTGTGATACCCTACACCATTTGCCTTATGTCTTACCCAAATTTTCTGGGAAGGAGCCATTAGCTAGACCTTATAGTTGTATAAGCGGAAAATAATTAAATTGCAGAATATTTACGTCGATGGTAAATTTTTTTGGTGATTCCCGACCGAAATTGGGTATTGTCAATTATGGACCAATCTTCAGGAAATTTTGCACTGCCCATTAACACTTTTAAAAGTATTATTTGTGTTAATACAACAATTTTTATAGGATTTATTTAAAATAAAATGCAAGAGAAGAGAGGTATAGTCGGTCAAGACCGACCATATGCATACCCTACACCATTGCCATGTGTACCAAAATTCGGGACGGAGCAATTATAGACCTATAGTTTGTATTAAGCGGAAAACCAAAAATATAAATTCCTCTGCAGAATATTACGCGATACTAAGATTCACATGTATTTGTGCCACTTTTTTGGTGATTCCCGAAATTGGGTTTTATATGGGACTATGGTCAGTTATGGACCGATCTTAATAAATTTTGCAGGGTCACTTAAATTGTATATATATGTGTCGAATATAATGAATTTAACAGTTTTTTATGGGATTAATGCCGTTAAGTGAATTTCGAAAGAAAGGTTTTATATTGGGAGCTATGGCCAATTATGGGACGATCCTTCATTTGAAATTTAAACACATTGATTTTATGGCTTACATAGAACTTATTTAGTGTTAAATTCTCAATAAAAATATTTTAATTCTAAGTATTTTTGAGTGTTTAAAACTCTATTCCGGAGAGAGCAACATTTGTAGGGGGCATAGGTGAATAATGGGCCGATCATGCACCAAAATCAATTCGTCCTTGTGCAAAAAGATCATATGTGTCAAATGTTCATCAAATATCTCTAAAAATTGCGACCTGTACACGATTTGCGCACAGCTCTTACAATGGACAGCCAGCCAACCAGACGGACGGGCGGCATCGGTTAAATCGACTAAAAAGTGATTCTGAGTCGAACGGTACTTTTAAGGTGGGATGTAGGAAAATTTTTCTCTGCGTTACCAATATTTGCTCAACACATAATTTACCCCAACCACCTAACGGGTGGTCGTAGGGTTATGAATAAATATTAAATATAATATAATACGAACTTATTTCTTTCTAATAATTCGGCACAAATGATCGACTTAAAAACGCCGCCAAAACATGTCTATAAACCTTTAGCCGCCGATGAATTATACGGCTAAAATTTGGTAATACTTTTATATTTTAGAATTAATATTTCTATATTAAACACCATAGTGAAGAATAAAAATCTATTCATTCGACGTCACAAGAAAATAGATCTAAGATTATATCTATTTCTACTTTTTTACGGACTAAAACTATTTAGGAAATATAAGCCACGAATATAGTTGCCTTTTATTTCATTGCAAATTTAATGACAGAAAATAAAAAAAAGAAAAAATGGCCTGCAGGTTATCTTTGGAAAGGTCAATTAAAGATTTTACAGTCGTATCACAAAAATAATGTATGTTGTGAATAGAAGGCTTTTATCTTATGTTTGTCTTATGAAAATTACATACAAGAAAAGACAAAACGCGTTATTTTTTAAACTCATCAAATACAGTATTTTTGTGTGAGGGGTTGTGATAACGGCTGTTAAAAACAGGTGGGTGGGAATACGGTGTTAATAAAACAATAATTTTTGACTGCCTTTTTTTTTAAAAAAAAAAGTAGTGTGCGTTTATAGGAATATGCTCCAGTGTATACTCTAACGTCAGACGACTTTAGGCCGCCATTGGTTTGTTCAGACGCCGCCGGTTGCAATACAAAATTCGCTTCATCAACTGATATTTAAGTATTAAAATAAAGTTATTTTATCTTAGATTATTCTTTATATTTTTCCATGATTTGAAGACTAAAAATCATAATGTTTAGGAATCATATACAATTTCTAGTATTTTAATATCAAAAATCTACTTAAAAAACAAAAATATCTATTGTCGAACCTCCAGAATTTATATAAAAAATCCATAACTTTATATATTAGTTCCCATTTAATTTTACCCAACTAGATTTCCTTTCAAAAGCTATATACCTATTAATATATTTCTATTCATATACAAAAATGTTCAAAAATAAAAACATAAATTCTTTATTTTATTAAGTTTTCAAACAAATAAAATTAAGTAATCTATTATAGTTTTACTCTAAATACCACCATAATTATAATTCTATTATTCTTATAACTATAAATATTTTAAAATAAATTCCATTATAGTTATTTTTAGCTCATTTAGTCCACAATTAAAGACAGATAACAAAAGTCTTAAAATAAATTTATGTTATTTTTATTCAGTCATAATTATTATTATTTTAATTTTTTTTTGTTTTCTTCTATTTTTATACAAATCATAAAATAAAAGCTTTTGCTAGATACTACAAGCTTTAAAATGAGTGCAGATGTCAGCTGACCACAGACACAATAAACATTAACATTTACCGACAAATATCAACCATCGTCATTAATATTAAATAATTAAAATTGTCCGTTATCAGTTGAGATTTTTTTTTTGTTTTTTAATTTATATTTTTTAATACTTTGTTTATTAATTCAACAAAATTTTTAATAATACCCTGAAAATTTATGATTATTAAATGCAAAAATGTTAAGTCCATAAATTGTCAGAAATTAATGAGTATTATTATTATTATTTAAAAAAACAAAAAATATATATATATATATATCAAGTATTTCATAAATTATGGTTTTAAAATTTATTATAATTATCTTTTAGTGAGATTAATAATTATAAAACGTTTCACAATTATTTATGATGCATTTAAAATTAAGAATAAATTAAAAAATATAAATAAAGTGAATTTGCAAAATGGTTGTTTGTTGTGGTGAATGTTAATTTTTATAACCTTCACCACAGGTGTAAAGGGTATATATAAGTTTATCATTTCGTTTGTAATTTTCACAGTTTTTATTAAAAAATAATAAAATAAATATTTTTTGATGCCTCTAAGAAATAATAATGGTAGGACCATGTCTATCTGTTGAAATGTGTGTCTGTTGAAATGCCGTTTATGTAGTCCACCGATAACTGTTTTATAAAATATATACCTCAAATGATTGAAAACCTTTTCGAGAATTTTGCTATTGAATTTCAGCAAGATTGGTACATAAATGAAGGAGTTATGCTTTTGTATCAACCAAATTCGTTCATAAACAAACAAGTTATAGACCAAAGAGTAAAAAGTTAAAGTAATAATATGAAAGCATACTTCAAGGCGAAAATTCTATTAATCGGTAACGAGGTGAAGGACATAAAAATTTCGGCACAGTCTAATATAGCCTCGATGTCATTTTATTACTTTATTATTATCATTTTAAGAAAAAATTAAGCTTAAAGATAAAATTGAGCTTTAAGAAAGTACAAGCTTTCTGACAAAGCTGAAATTTGTTTTTAATAATAATTTAGAAATTTATTTTATTTAAAAGCACTTTAAAGCGAAAAATTTAGAAATTTATTTTATTTAAAAGCACTTTAAAGCGATATTAGAGAATTAAGCTTAAGATCACGAGCTTTGAGAGAATATGATCTTTAGACAAAATTGAGCTTTAAGAATGTAAAAGCTTCCCGAGAAAGCTTAAATTTTTTTTAATATTTACTTTTAAGCGAAAATTTAATTTTTTTGGTAACATGGTAAAGGGTTTAAATGATTCGACAGATCACATTTTATTTAATTTTTTTAGTTTTATTTTTCAATTAAGTTTTCTTTTAATATATTGTTAGCATGAATTTGTTTTAAATAATAATTTAATCTACTAAAAAGCATTATAATTTAATATAATGAGCTTTAAATAAGAGCTACATTTAAGAGAATCTGAACTTTGGCCAAAAATAGGCTTTAAAAAAAAAAAAGCTTCCGAACAAAGTTTAAATTTGTTTTACATAATAATTTGATAATTTTGTTAGAATACCTTTGTTTAATAATTATTTGAGCATTTTTTTTTGTATTTAAAAGCATTATTAGGTGATTATTTGGCTATAACGAGTTTTGAGAGTATATCATCTTTAGACAAAAAGTGAGCTTTATGAAAGTAAAAGCCTTAAGAAAGTAAAGCTCAAATATGATGTAAATAATAATTTAGAAATCTAACGTATTAAAAAGAAGTATTAAACAATTATGAGCTATTAGACAAACGAGCTTTAAGCTAGTCTGAACTTTGGACAAAAGTAAGTTTTAAGAAAGTAAAATATTATGAACAAAGCAGCTTTAAATTTTATTATTTAAATAAATTAGAAAAAAAATAAAAAAAAATATAAAAATGTCTTAAATAAGTTATGAAATCCGGTTCGAAGGACCATAAATAAGTTATAAAATCCGGTTCGAAGGACCATAAATAAGTTAAATAACAGAGTAGAATTTATGGAATATGTTATATAGTCTAAAGGTGGAAGAAAAGTATCAACTAAATTAACAATAGTTTCCCAGGACAAAGAAAAGTATTTGAGTACTTAATTTGACAAAATTTTGAGTTGGACTTTTGTAGAAAATTCCGTTCTACTGAAGCAAGGTAAGAATAAACTTTAAGAAAGTAAAAGTATACGAACAAAGCAGCTTTGAATATTTTTCTTTAATTAAGTGAGCAAAAATAATATTAATTTTTATTTTAAATGTAAACTAGTTAAAAAATCCGGTTCGAAGGACCATAAATATGTTACAATCAAAGTTATTATTTTTAAAGCTACCACAGCGAAGTTTATGAGTTCTGTAAAACATTTCTACAGTTTATAAGTTAAAAGGAATGTATATTTTAGTTAAAGATAAAAAGGGTATCCAAAGACTTTATTTCAAAAAACTTCGAATTAAACTTTTGTAGAAAATTCCATTCTACTGAAACGAAATAAAAGTTAGCTTTTAAATATTAATAGCTTACGAACAAAACAGCTTTGTATCACTTTATTTAAATAAGTAAGCAAAAATGAAATTCATTTTAAAAACATTTTGGATAAAGTACAAAATCCAGTTCGAAGGACCATTAATATTTAATGTCTTCATTGTTTATATTTGAAGGTATCACAGCAGAGTTTGTGGAATGTGTAAAATATTTCTACTAAATGTTTAAACTAAAGCTGAAAGAAAAGTATTATTTGACTTAACAATAATTTTCTTGGAGATAAAATAGAGTCCATAGATATTATTCTAGATGACTTTAAGTTGATCTTTTGGTGGAAATTCTTTTCCACAATAAGTCTTATAATCTCCTCCTTAGTTTAGACATAAATCTTTGTATTTTTTTTTTTTTTTTAATTTTGTTTGAAATAGTTACTTTGAATTTTTATGTATTCAAAAGTATAAGTAAAGGAGCATGAGCTTTGGTTCGGTGGACCATAAACATGATACAATCAAAGTCTTTATGGATATTTTTAGAGGTATCGCAGCAGAGTTTATGAGCTCTGTAAATTATTTCTACAGCTTATAAATTAAAAGAAATATATAGCTTAGTTGGAGTTAAAAAGTATCCCAAGACTTTAGTTCACAAAACGAGCTACGAGCTTTGAAAATTTTAAATTTTTAGCTAAGTGTAATCTTTAGTAAAGTAAAAGCTTATGAGAAAAAAACCTTTGGATCTCTCTGATCAAATAAGCAAATAATAATATTGAATTAAATTGTTTTACAGTTAAAATACGAGAATAAATCCGGTTCGAAGGACCATAAATAAATATAATTTTCAAAAATCTTTACTGATTCTGTTTGGAGGAAGCACAAAAGAGTTTGTGGAATATATAAAGTATTTTCTTCGATATATAAGTTAAAGGTATCACTTGATCTATCAATAGTTTACTTGGAGATAGAAAAGTATTCACAGATTTTATTTGAGATAAAATCGAATAGGCCACATAATATTTTTTTCGGGGAAAATAGTTTAAAGGCAATTTTGTCTTCTATCTTATTTGTATTTCTCTTTCCTGTTAACACACATCTTCAGATTTTTTTTTTTTTATTTTTTTAATATTTAAAATAATTTATTGTTTACTCACGTAATAATGAAAATCATTTGTAATTTAAACAACTATGATTTATTACACTATTTTTATTAGCTTAATCGTAAATCTCAACAATTGTTTATTTAGCTGATTTAACTGTTTCTCATCGATTTATGAGATTTTCTGTTCCGTTTTTAATAAATAAATAATTGTATTGAAAAATTCTAGAATTTATTTGCTGGCAAAATGTTTTGAAATTTTATAAATCTTTACAATTTGATTTAAAACATAGTGTTAATTGTTTTAGTTGCCAAGTTATTTCAATTAATTATTTTTGTAAAATTTATTCAATATATTCAAGATACAAATTTTATTACTTGTTGATAATTTTCAAGCGAAATTTATTCATATTTTTTTATTTTATTTTATTTTTTCTTAATTTATTAAAGCAAATTGAACAACATGATATTTTAAAGTTAATGAAAATGTATAAAAATTAAAGCCAACAATCAATACGTTTATATTTTGAAAGCTTTCATAATCATAAATTTACACCTTTAATCGTGTAAAAGAATAAAAAATTATATATAAAAACAGTGGGTGTTGTTTAAAAAAAAAAAAATATTTTAAATAAATTTGTAGTAATTTTTTAAACAAAAAGCTTCAAGCTTATATTATTTAAAAAAATTTTTTTCTTTTTAATTTTATAACATATTTATTGTATTTTTACCCACTGTAAACAAAATATTCAATAAAATTTGTTACGGTAACAAAATTTATGATATGTCTTAACCAAAAAAAGTCAATATAAATTATAAAAAATTAAACGAAATATTAAATAAAAATTTAAAAAAACACCACCTACTGTTCGTTATGACAGTTTCAAGTTTTTAATTATATTTTATGAGAATTTAAATTAACAACAAAAATTTTTAAATGCTAAATTGTTTATAAATAAAAATTAATGAAAAAAACCCACAGTATTGTTATTATTATTATTTTTTTTATTTCAAAATATTCTTTATTTAGACTCCTCTTTTAATTCTTTTATAATCTTTATAATCCATTATTTCACTTTCTTCTATTACATTCTCAGAAACGTTTATCATTCATTTTAGTTTTATCTACATAATTTATTTTCTTTACTTCCTAAATACTTTCTTTGGGCTAAATAAAATCAAACTAAACTAAAACTTTAACAGGAAATTTTAAAATACCATTTAAGATCACGTTCATAAATAAAAAAATTAAAATAAAAAAAAAACAAATGTCTGCACCACTGGCTAAAGCTAATATAACTCTCTATTATGATGATGATTCACTATTTAATGCCTCCATACATAGCCAACATCCTCATCAACACCATCGTCATCATCATTTTCACCATCTTCTCTATCAAAAAAAAAAAAAAAAAAAAAAAAAACTAGCTGTTTATATGTTTCAACTAGCTGTTATTATTGTTTACGCCTTGGTTGTTGTTTATTGTTGGAACTTGATTTACATTACATCGGTGGGTATCGGTAACACTGTGAAGGCGGTGCAAATTTTAAACTTTCGGCATAAAATCATCTTTATTTTTATTTTTTTTTTTTTTTGTAGTAAAAATACTGAATACGAAAATAAAGTGAAAGAATTATGTATTAAATGCAACGTGTGTATTGGCTTGAATGAGAAATTTTATTGACGCGCACAATTTTTGAATCTTATTCACAAAAAAAAAAAAAAAAAAAATAAATAAAATAAAAACTATATACCACTTACCAATACATTATGGAATGCAAAATACTATATTATTTTTATATCTGTCATTATTCTTTAAAGTTGTTTACGTGGAAAACATTCTGTAACGAAATTTTGATATTAAAATTTTGATTTATTATATTATAAAACATTCTTATTTAGCATGCATATTAGTGAACCGAGCTATACACTGTAACAGGAAACATAGGTAGATTTATCATTAATTTCATCAACTTTCATGATTTAACAGTACTACAAAGATTTAAGGAAACTCACTTTGAGTTACAGTAGCGAGAGAAGAAAGTAATTCCATACATATAGTTAATGAGATTAATACTTTTAACCTATTAGGTTCTCCTAATCTTAAAGTTTGACCATAAACTAATTCTGAAGGACTACATTTGAGTTCTTCCTTGATACTTTCCCCGATTCCTAATAAAATGGTACACAACAAGTAATTATATAGTATGTAGCACGTCGCTACAGTATAGTATAACCATTATGATAAAAACCTAGTTTTCCAGGAAAATTTAAACCAAAAAACCAAAAGAATTGCATAAAAAATGAGCAGAATACTTAAGAGTCCCGCAGGAAATTAAAAAAAATGAAAGGGCACTCGAGAATATTAATTGTAGAAAATCCTGCAGTAGCTGATCCCAAGATGCACTGGTTTAACAGTTTTATCCTCAAAACTGTCAACACAATATCCAGGTGCATTCGAATTAAAAAGGTACATAAATACAATGAAAAAATTAATTGTTTCAATGAATTTGTGCACTAATTTTGACCCTATGTACAGGTTCATTAAAACAATGTATTGTCATACATTAATATTAAAATTCAATATAAAAGTTCATTGATAAAATTTTAAATCAATGATCGAGTTCGTTAAACAAAATAAATATTTAAAGCGAATAGTACATTGATTTCAATGAACTCATATTTTGATCCAATGAACCGTACCTTGAAGATCATTGCTCTGGTTTTTTATTAAACGATTTAATTGTAAACAAAAATTAAATATTATATTCTTAATATAAATGCCATAAATAAAATACAAGAATATCATGACGATCACTAGTTGTAGCGTTCAAATCTATATCAGTCTTTAATATAATTTTATAAAGAATGAAATATAAACTTTTTAAATATTTAAAAATAGTATTTTATTTTAAGACCACTAACATTATTATTCCTGGATTTTAATAATTCATTTAATTGAGTGGAGTCAATTATGCTGCTCGACTTCTCCTGGGAAAAAATACAAATTTTTGTTCCTAGAACAACACAGAATTTTCGACTTATATTTAAAACGCGCCATTTCTTGTTAAATGATAAAGACAAACTCTTTTGTTTTTGTTTACTTAATTTAGAAAGCATTTGTTTTAACATAATTTAATGAAATATTTCATTGATTCAATAATTTTGTTCATTGTGTAATGCTTCTTCTTAATTCAGTGTACTAAAACATTAAATCAATTAACTAGTTAACTTATGTTATTAAAAAAAAAAAAATAATTTAAGTACTAGATTCAATGTAATGTTCATACCAGCATTAACTTTTTCATTGAATTTTAATAAATCTTTTCATTGGAACTATAAGTTCGTACATTAATTTAATACATTCTTGGAAAAAATTAATGAATTTCATTTAATGTACCGCATTCATTAAAAATACTTTTTTCAGTGTGAGCCAGTTTAATAGATCAATTCATGATTTCATCTAGTTACTATAGTAATAATCATAATTAATTATTATTCATATCAAAGTTAGCTCAGATGACTATATAACAATGAAAATTAAACTCATTGATCCTTTAGAACAAATTGTTATGAACATATGAACATTAGAATGTTTATAACGTGCAGTAAAATTATTGGGTCTTATAATTTGCATGGTCGTTATAAATCCTTCTCTTAAAAATACATGATTTGTAAAATATAACAAGATCCAGACTCTTCATATATAAGAGAAAGAACAAGTCTAAGAGTAGCAAGAGACAAAACTGGATATCAAAAACGTAACCCATGCAACAACAAAATGAAAATAAAAGCGCATTTTTGTTAAAAAAAAAAAAAACAAACATTTTGTTTAATTGCCAATTGAGAATTTTTCCTCTATGTGTTACTCTATGCTTACTAGCTTTATCCGTCAGAGAGAATTCAATTGAACTTGCCTCAATGACAGTCAGAAAATGCATGCGCTACTTTTTTTTATAAAGTGTTTTCTTCTCATAACCTTAAACAATATCTGTTTGCTTTCTTTTTAATAAGTTAAGTTTTCCTGATTCTACCTTTCCGTTAAGTTTTCTTGATTCTATCTTTCTAAGTATTAAGTAAATTTGTTTAAGAACTTCTCAACTGAGTAGATATGAAGTTAAAGTGTTCATTTGAAAAAATCTTAATACAAGTTTTGCCTACTTATTTTTTTTTTATTTAATCTAATTATCTTTAAAAAATATTTCACTTATTATTTTTATTGATAAACAAGGACATTTGTTTAAAGGTTGATCAAAATTAGCAAAAAAACATAACTCTGTTATCATAAGAAGACCTAATTTTAAGATTATGTTGGTAAATTTTTTCTTATATTTATTAGTGTTGATGAACATCCTCATTTCAGCACCCTTTTTCCCAAGAAGCTAATTAGTCACTTCCAATAATAACCCCTTACAAAAGTAATAAGAACCTCTTATACAAAGTTCCGCAACTAGAACCGGTCACTAGACCTGAGAACCTATCATGTGACTAGTTTAGGGCTTGTTAAAAAGTCTTGCAGCTATGTTAAAACATATTTTCTATAGATTTTTCTACTTACTTACCATAGTGAAAAAGGAAAGCGACCTCCAAAGCACAGTTGATTTACATTTTTATCATATGAGTCCTTGTGAAATTGTCATATTGTTTTTGTATTTATATGCAATTTATTTCTAGTGTTTTTTTCAAAACATTTTGACATTATGTCCATTTTAGCCCTTTTAAGGCTAAATTTATCCTTTTTATTTTGCATTTAGCTTCAAAATTTTCGTTTTAGCTTCTAGCTTTTTTTCTAGCCTTTTTTGTTTCTTAATATAGCTTTAAAAGGCTAAAAATTTAAAATCAACGAATCACAAATTAAAGCACTTTTTATGTATTAATTCACACAAAAAATTTTAATTTCTTATATTTAGGGGAAATTTTCGACCGCGGCGCATCTTTCTGAAAAAATATTATAATTATTAAAAGCTTTATTAACCATAGGAACTATTTATGTTAAATTTATAAATTCACTAATATAATTTCTAGAAATTCCAAGAAATAATGGGAACTAATAAATGTGTTTTTAATTAGACAATATATTAGCTTTTTTCTGGCTTTATTTGTTGGTACATTTAGCCTTTTCTGACCTTTTTTAAAATCCAATTTAGCTTCTTTTTTTCTCAAGTTCTGGCAACATTGATTATGACCCATAGTTCTACAGTAACAAAATACATGAAATTGTTGCCTTTGCATATATGCGCGGTCACTTTCTAATTTCACTTTCCTTTTTACACGCATCAACATAAAACAGTTTTAAACCGCTGATTGCTATACGAGTATTTCTCCGTTCTGTTTGGGCTTTTAGAGCCAGGAAAGGCACTTATAGCACTCAGGAGTCGAATCAAGATGAAAAGATAAAAGAGAATTATTATATATTTCGAGAGAACTTTAAATATATTAAAAATATATTTATAACAGATAAGAAATAAACATTATAGAGAGTTGGAAAATAACTGAAGCACTACACTGAGTTGCTATAGAATAAGAGAGAAATAAGTTTTGATCGAAATAATTATAGTTTTATAATAGTAAAACTAATGATGGAGTTAAAGTCCCAGTAAGTAAAAAGTAAGTAGTTGCCATAAAGAAATGCAAATAAAATTCATAAGAGAAAGTTTCCTCTCTACAGTCCTACTC
>MINK01177670.1:0-11173 GCA_001735545.1 Phormia regina
AAAATTTAGCACATATTTTATTCTATAGTAAGACTAAAATTTAACTACAGAAAGTGTAGTGTAGTTAACAGTTACACTAAAATGCTATTTACTTAAAAATTCTTCGATTTACTATAAAAAACTACGATTTCAGTTGATATATAACTACATAAATATGTCTTTGTTATTTATGTAGTTATATATCAACTGAAATCTTAGATTTTTATAGTAAATTAAAGATACTTCAGTAATAGCATTTTAGTATAACTTTACGCTACACTTTCTGTAGTTGAATTTATATTTAAAATATAATCTAGAAAAAAAGCGACATTTAAGTATACAAATAGCAATAAAAAGAGCAACATTTTACTAAAAAACTACTACCGAAAAATAAACTAAAATTCAAAATAATTTAATTAAACTAATTAAGTTATAAAAATTATAATTGTTTTAAAAACTAATTAATAGGCCTTAAAAATTATAATTTTATACTTAAAACCAATTTTTCTACTTTCGAATTTTTAATTCATTTTAATATTTTTCCTTGAACGCACAAAAACAGCCTAAGGAAATTTAAAATAGTTATAAACAATTTTTTGTTTTAATTTTTTATTAATGGCAACATTTTAATAATTCTCTAATTTGTTAAACCTAATTTTAATATCAAGTTTTTGCTATCATCTTTATATTCTTTCTCACATTAATTATTTGCGTTTAAAAACTTGAAAACTTCAAAATTTTATTATTTATTAAGTAAAAAAATACCACAAAAAGTTTCTAGCATAACTAAATCAATTTTCTATAACTAATTGTTAAACATAAAACATTACATTAAAATTTTTTTTGGCAAATTCTTAACGCTTTTTTTAACATTTTGCTAAAATGTTTAAAAAAACATGTCTGCAAATAAAATTAAATAATCTAATCATTTATGCTTGATAATGTATTAAAAAAAAAAAAAACTATAAAAATAATTTATATATGACATAAATAAAATTTACATAAAAGTTGATTAATGTCAAGTTAAATATTTAATAAACAATAAAATTTGACATAAAAGGTAACCTAAAAGGCGGCCGTTTAAGAATTTTTGTTTGTTTTTGTATTTTTAAACAAATGAGAAAATTTATTTGACCTATTTTTTTTTAATTTTGGAGGTATGTTTGTATGTATGTTTATTGAAAATTTAAAATTCTTTCAACTAAAACAAAATTCTATTGTTTATTTTTTTAAGATTTATTTTGTTGTTTTTTTTTTTTGTCTTTGTTAATAGGTTTGCATGTCTCACGCTAATAATTCATTTAATTTTTCTGTTAGGAATTTTTATTTTCTTAAAATTTATAATTAATTTTATCTTATAAGTAAGTTGTGGAATCTTTTTTTGGTAACTATTTTCAATGGTCAAGTTTTAGATAAAAATTTTAGAAAAATAAACTTTTAACTTATTAAGGTTTTAATACGAGTAAAATGTAGATATTTTTAAAGAAAACAGACATTAAATTTGTTTTATTAATTGAGGTAAATAAATTATTTTTTTAACGTAGTTTTTCTTTTGAAAATATATTTTACGTCATTTAATTTTTTACTCTCTACATTTTTTTAAATTAAACAAAAAACAAATAGTAACGTCATTTCTATAAAACTGAAAATTACCAGCATCGTTACAAAAATCACATTTGGCACGCTTCACCGTTAATATAATGCAAGTCTCGCAGCAGTTTTTAGTGCTACGTAAAAT
This sequence comes from Phormia regina, assembly GCA_001735545.1. Lineage (NCBI taxonomy): Eukaryota > Metazoa > Arthropoda > Insecta > Diptera > Calliphoridae > Phormia > Phormia regina. Next base: position 1,718 of record MINK01177670.1, read on the forward strand.
AGAAATCTTAAATTTACAAAAACGCGTTTTAGTTTAAACAAATACTCACACACACACATACACACATGCATACATTTTGTTGCAACATTGGGAAGTATGCCAAAGAATTAATGTATTGTTTAGACTTACACACATGTGTTAAGATTGAACCAGAATTATAGATAATAAATTTTTAAACTTGGCATTAATTCAATATGATTTTGTTTTAAACTACGTATATTATTTGTTCAGGGGGAGATTGATAACTAAAGCTTTGTGAATGCAGAATTCCTGTTAAGACGTTTACAATTAGTTAATAACAAAAAAATAATAAAATTGGCAAGAAAATAAACTTTTTGTAATGACATTAGCATGAGCTGGAAAGAGCATTATTTAAATTAAGATAAAAGTAAAAAAGGAAGGTCTCCCCTTAAAGCTATAGATTAGCTTAAACTAAAATTTTACTAAAAGCAGAGCTTAAAATAAAACTAAAGAAATAGCAAAAAATTAAGCTAAATTTTTTTATAAAGCTAAAGCTATGATTTCAGTTTAAATTTTATTTAAAAAAAGCTATATCTAAGAGGTAAATTTTATTACAAAATGACCAAAGAATTGTGCTGAATAGCGCCATATAGATTTGCCTACAATTTAAGCTAAATTTTTACTATAGAATGAACTATAAATATGAGCTAAAACTTTAATTTAGAAACCTTATCAATTTATTTAAAATTTGAGTAGAATCAAAGCTAAAAATAAAATAAAATTTCACTGTTAAAAAAGTTTAAATTTCGCTACAAAGCTAAAATTTCTGAAAAAATATGAGCTAAAAATTTAAGCTCTAAAATTTGGCTAGATAAATGGCTACTACTCAAGCTTTATTTAACTTTATTAATAGCTATAACTTAAGTTAAAATATGACTCTAGAAAATGCTACAATTAATAATTTGGCTATATTAAGTGCGAAAACTCGGCTACGAAAAGAGCTACATTTGTGCTAAAAATGTTACTGTTTTTAGTTCATTTAACTTTAACTTTGTTAATTAACACCATTAGAAAAACCACGCTAGCTACAGCTAGAGGTAAAATGTTCTAAAAATAGCTAATGATTTAAGCTAAAATTTTATTACTATTTCAGAAATTACTACAATTAATAATTTGGCTATATTAAGTGCTAAAATTCATCTACGAAAAAAGCTACATTGTTTATATTTCATTTAACTTTATTAGTAGCAAATAGTTTTTTTAAAGTTGTCAACGCCAGTAGAAAAACTATGCCAGCTACAACTAAAGGTGAAATTCGACTAAAGAAAGAGCTATAATTAAGGCAAAAAATGTACTAAATATAGCTAATTTTTTTCTATATGGAAAGAGCTACTTATACATTTTTTCTATAGAGCTAAAGTTGACTTAAAAAAATACCACAACTTAAGCTATAATTTTCGTTAAAAAAGAATCATTTGAGGTAAAATCAAAGAAAAGAATAGCTACGTTTTTACATATAGAATAGTAATACTGTTTCTAGAATAAAGCTACGTCATTAACTAATGTTTGACTTGGAAAAATACTACGACTAAAATTAAAATATTTTAAGAAAAAATTTACTAGGAATTAGAAATAAAACTTTAATACCAATTTGACTACAGAATTTGTAGCAAATATATTATGTTATTTTGCTAAAGAAAGAGCTAAAATTTAAGATAAAATTTGTCTCGATTTGGTTAAATTTTACTTTATTTGTAGCTATTAAAAGGGTTGTGAGAATTAAGCTAAAACTTTTTTTTATAAAAGCTTAATATAAAATATAACTATAAGCTGAAATTTTACTATTAAAAGAGCAACAACTGAAGCTAAAAATTTTCTATTAAAAGATTTAAAACTTAAGCTAAAATTAAAAATATTGATATAGCTGAACTACGCCTTAAGCTAATTTTTGGCTATTGATAGAGCTACGACTTAAGAAAATTTTTGGTTATTTAGAAAGCTTCAAGGTGTAGCTAAATTGTGGCTATTATAGCAGCTTTATTTTAAGCTAAAATATGACAATAAAATCATCTACGATTTTAACTAAATTTAACTAATGAAATATAGACTTTAAGCAGAACTACGAATTTTATAAAATTCCTAATGTGTAAAATGCTATGACGTAAGCAAATACTATGTCATTAAATAAAGTACGACAGTAGCTTAAATTTTACTATATAAAAGTAATTCCTAATCTTATTGATCTTTAAATGAAGTTAATTTTTGGCTGCGACTAAAGAAAATTTTTGGTTTTTTAAAAAGCTTTAAAGCGTAGCTAAATTGTGGTTATAATGGCAGCTATATTTTAAGCTAAAATATGGCTATTAAATCATCTATTTTAACTAAATTTATATAATGAAATATACACCATTTAACTTTACACAGAGCTACGAATTTTATAAAATTCGTAATGGCTAGAGAACTATGACGTAAGCAAATATTATGTTATAATATAAGCTACGAGATTAGCTTAAATTTTACTATATAAAAATAACTTTTAAACATATTGAAATTAAGAGCTTAGTTCTAAGCTACGAAAATAAAAAAACACCGAAATGAAAATAACTTATTACAATATCTGAATATTTAGCTATCATTCTCCTACGTAAATCTTTAAATAACTGCAATAGTAATCAGCACTCTGTTATCGTTTATAAGCTCACGTTGTAAGCTTTCAATACAAAACGTGTCGATTAACTTTGTGGTAACTAGAAGACATAATACGTCTACGATTATATTAAAAAAAAGACAGACATACTTACAAACTTACATGCCTGATGACATACAAACAAACTAACAAATCAAAGTATTGTATGTAACAAAAATAATAGAATAACGAGTATTAAAAGAAAATCTAAACTCGTTACTTTATGTTGTTATTGCAATCACTCACTTAAACACACACATACACGCATACATGCAGACTCTCTTAGATACCAAAAATGCATTATGTATGAAACAGTAGGTAAAGAAATTATGTAGACAAATAAGATAAAAAGTTAATTATTTCAAGAATTTGTAAAGAAAAAAACTGAAATTATGAATTTTGAAGTAATTGAACATATAATGATCATTTGTGAAAAAGTTTATTATTAATGTTTTTTTTTGCCAACAGATTTATTAGACCTTCTGTATTTGTATAGATTTTTTTATGTAATTGTTATATGAATATATGCTTGTTATTCTGCGTCCGTCTATCTGTCTGTCCGTCTTTTGATATATAATACTTTTAATAACAGTTTATGTATTTATTATTTTCTTACAGTTGGTTTAAAACCTACGCATGTTCTCTAAGGCTGGTTACATGTGCATTAATTTCTTATAAAAGAAATATGAAAAAGAAAAAAATCTAACACGAGTTTCTTTTTTTATTTCAATAAGAAAAATATGTGTAAAATATTTTTATAGAATTTTTATTGTTAATAAAATATGAAATTGTTGGAGTTAAAGCTATACTTAAGTAATTGTTTAATATATATATATTTTAATAAAAGAAAAAAATAATTAACATTATTCAATGTCATGTGTGTTTGAAACAACTTATATAATTAATTTAAAAATGCTAGTTGTGCAAACTATAATTTAGATGAAATTCTTATTCTTACGAATATAATAACTATGAAATATAAGCTACGAAATTAGCTTCAATTTTTGAGATTTAAAATTATCTTTCTAAGGTTATATGTGTAGGATTTGTGCTAATTTTGGCTGGATTACAGAAAGAGCTATGATTTGTGCTAATATCTAGCTATAGAAACGCTATGATTTGTATGAAATATTTTTAGCAAAAAGAGCTACGATTTATACTAAAGCGAACAAAATTTTCAGCTAAAATTTGGTTAAAGAAAGAACTAATATTTAAGTATAAATATATGACGCTTTTTAGACAATTATATGAATTTAATTTTAGCTATAGAAATACCTACGATTTAAGCATAATTTTAGCTACAGAAAAAGCTACCACTTGTGCTAATATTTTGCTATTAAAAGTGCAANNTATAAAAATAACTTTTAAACATATTGAAATTAAGAGCATAGTTCAACGCTACGAAAATAAAAAAAAACACCGAAATGAAAATAACTTATTACAATATCTTTTTTTTATCAAAAGAAAAAAATAAAATTTGGTTAAAGAAAGAACTCATATTTAAGTATAAATATATGACGCTTTTTAGACAATGATATGAATTTAATTTTAGCTATAGAAATACCTACGATTTAAGCCTAATTTTAGCTGTGCTAATATTTTGCTATTAAAAGTGCAAAAAATGAAGCTAAAATTTTACTACAAATATCTTAAATATGACTACAATATGGCTAAAGAAAAATCTAAATTTCTGCAATAAATTTATTAAAAATATATTGTTGCTTTAAAGAAATTTATATTTAATTTTATTTATTAAAAGAAAACGAATATAAGTATCTATCTAAGTTTAAAATATAATTTATTTACTATGCATGTCTTGCAAATCTATAATTTAGGTGGGATTATTTTGTTTTATAAAAAAAACAGATTTTACTTACTTTGTTTCATAACTAATTTATTAAAATTGTAGGGGAGAAACTTTTTAAATTAAAAAGAAGATACAAAATTTATGGAAATTTTATTTTATTTTTTTTAATTATATTTGTTAAACATATTTTTTTAATGAAATTTTTCTATAGAAAGATAATTTTTAATGAAAATTTTCTATAAAAAGAAAATTTTTAATGAAATTTTTCTATAGAAAGATAATTTTAATGATTTTCTATAGAAAGGGAATTTTTAACGAAAATATTCTATAGAAAATATTATTTTAAGGAAAATTTTCTAGAAATTTTTAACGAAAATTGTCTATAGAAGGAAAATTTTAAACGAAAATTTTTTATAGAAAGAAATTTTTATCGAAAATTTTCTACTAGAAACAATATTTAACGAAAATTTTCTATCGAAGGAAAATTCAAAGAAAATTTTTAACAAAAATTTGCTATAAAAGGAAATTTAAGAAAAATTTTCTATCGAAAAAAAATTTAACGAAAATTTTCTATAGAAAGAAAATTAAACGAACATTTTCTATAGAAAGAATATTTAACGAAAATTTTCAATAGGAAGAGAATTTAACAAAATTTTTTTAGAAAAAAATTTAACGAAAATTTTCTATAGATAGAAAATTTAATAAAAATTTTTCATAGAACAAAATTTAACGAAAATTTTCTACAGAAAGAAAATTTTACGAAAATTTTCATTAATAAAAAATATTATTTAACGAAAATTTTCCATAAAAAAAATTTAACGAAAATTTGCCATAGAAACAAAATTTAAAGAAAATTTTCTAAAGAAAAAAATTTAACGAAATTTTTTTATAGATAGAAATCTTTAAACTAAAATTTTCTATCTTTTATTTTTTTTAACGAGTTTTCTATAAAACAAAAAACGAAAATTTTCTATAAAAACTGTTTTTTAATTTCCTATAAAGAAAATTTTTATCGCAAATTTTTTATAAAATAAATTTCTATGTCAAATTGTCTACAACAAGAATTTTTATGGCATATATTCTATAAAAATAATTTTTTAACGAAAAAATTTTTATCATAAATTTTTATAAAAAAAAAAAATTATCGCAAAATTTCTCTAAAAAGCATTTTCATTGAAAATTTCTTATTTAAAATTTTAATATAAAATTTCTTATACAAAAATCTAATTAAAAAATTTTTATTCCAAAATTTTTTATAAAGAAAATTTTAATAAAAAATTTTTTATAAAGAAAATTTTAATAAAAAATGTTTTATAGAAAATATGTTATCGAAAATTTCTTATAAAAAAATTTATCAAAAATTTATTTGACGTTTTATAGTCTCTAGGTGGTATACTTCCTTTTAATATATGTCTGATCTCTTGGCACTGGCTATGGCCCAAGTTACAGTAGAATCTTTGATTTCTATTGACCAAAATGGAGGAGCTTAGATTTCATGGAAAGGGGTCGAACAATTTTTCGCACGGTTGACGTTTTATAGTCTCTAGATGGTATTCCTCCATTTTCTATAGGTCTGATCACTTGGCATTGGCTGTTTCCCAAGATATGACAGTATCTATGGCCAAGGTGGATGAACTAAGATTTCTCAAGGAACTGTTCGAGAAATTTTTTGCTTGGGAACTTTTTTGTAAGTCTTTAAGGAGTTGTTCTTTGGTATTCTTTATGGATAGTTATCATGAGAAATGGCTAGATTGGAAAGATATATTAAAAATGAAAAATTGATTTAAAAATGTTCCAAAAAAGTGTTGCCATTGTCGCAATTTTCAAATTCGTTGCTAACTTTCGTTGCTATCTTGGCGCACGTAAGAAAAATAGCGATTTCTTATGAAGGGAATTTAAATAGAAATTTCTTATATAATTCATATCGAAATCTTTTTATAAAAAAATTATAAAAAATTTTTAATATATATATATTTGTTTTTTTGTTCAAAACATTTTTATAGAGACAATTTAATCTAAAATTATTTGAAAACTTATAAAAAGAAATTGCAACGACATCCTTGGAAAAAATTTAAATCGAAAATTTCTTATAAAAAAGTCTAATCAAGAAATTTTACGAAAAAATACGATAAACGAAAATTTTCGATATATATTTCTATGAAATTAAAATTTTGTATTAATTAATTAATAAAAAAAATTTATAAATAAAATTTTCACCGAAAATTTTTTAAAAAATAATTTTTGAATCGAAAATTTCTTAAAAAGAATTTTAATCGAATTTTTTTTATAAAAAATTTTAGACGAAAATTTTTTAAAAAATTTTTTGTTAAGAATGTCTTTTAAAAGAATATTTTTTTATAGAACAGGAATTTAATTCAAAGGAATACTTATCGAAATCTTTATATAAAAAATGTTATAGCTCAGAAATTTTTTATAAAAACAATATTAATAAAAAAATTATCTTTAATCTAAAATTAGTTTATTTGATTTCTGTAATTTTTATTATTATTTTTTATTTTATAAAATTNATTTAAAATTTCCATTTTGTCATGTTAATATTTATTCTTACTTTTTATTGCAACCCTGACTTGTATTAATTATTTCAATTTTTAATTTTTTTATTTTTTTGCCATAAAATTCCCATAAAAATTAGCTACAATTAATTTGCACCTTTAAATCTCGATTGTTAAAATAATAAATAATTATTTTTTTTGTTTTGTTTTAATAAACACACTTGTTTGCTAAGTATTAAACAATTAATTTAAAAATAAATTTATTATTAAATTTTTATCGCATATATAGCATGTTCTAAACACTATGAGAATAAAATAAAAAAAAAGACATGATTGTTAACATGATTTAACCATCAAAATGTAAACAAAATAATAAAAACACAAATTAAACTTCTAAACCCAACCCAACCAAGAGTAATGAACAAAATACTCTTTTTTTTAATAAAAATTAAATGGAAAAAAATACAAAATAAAGAAAGAAATAAACTAACGCGTGCTAAAAATGCACAAAGTTTTTAAAAAGACAAAATTTTTAAATTTATTATTTTAACAAAAAACAAAGAAACAAAAAAATAACGTCATGTCTTAAAAATGTTTAAGAGTGTGTTGCAATATTTTGCATGTAAGTAAAATATAAAAAACAACAACAATATGAAAACATAGTTATTTATATTAAAAAAAATACTAACTACCAATTTAAACAACCATGTTTTTGTTTAATGTTAACAATTTTAATACAATAGTATAGTGGTCATGTTTACAATAAAATTGATGATGACATTAACCCTTAAAATGGTGGCTCAATGTTATGGAATTTTAAGAGAGATAGAGTAAGAGAGTATGAAAACATGTTTATTTACATTATTATTGACTACAATTGACAGTTAACATATAATTTGCATAATAAATAAAATGCAATGATTTTTTTGTTGTTCTTTTTTTTTATTATTAAAATAACTTCCCTATTTCTTTTTTTGTAGTATTTAATATTAATTACACTTAATTACTTGTACTAAAATTGTTTTTTTATTTTAATAAAAACATCTTTTAATAAAATCATATAAATTTTATTTTTAACACAATTTTTAATTTATGCCGCCTGTTTTAAGATTTAAATAAAAAAAAAAAAAAAAACAAAAAATGCTCCTAAAAATATATTAACCGGTTTTTTGTTTTAATTTATTTATTAATCGTATTGATTGTTGTTTTCTGTTCTCTTTAAATTTATTGTCAATTTTATTTAACAACATTTTAATTTATCAATGATTTAACTGACCTTCATAACTGATCAGCTGCTGGTTTTTCTGTTTAAATTTTTTGAACGTCATTTTACTTTTGAGAATTTTTTTTCTTTGGTTTTTTTGGGGGACAATATTTTTATTTTATTTAGTTTTTTTTATGTTGGGACATTAATAAAGTTTTGATTAATTTTTTATTTATTTATTTATTTGTAAATGTTTATTGTCTATTGATTATTGAAATTAATTAACATTTAATTAATTTTATTGCTAAAAGTAGTTATTGCTTCCTGTAGCTATTAAAGCTGTAAAAATAAAAGTGTCTATAATATTAATGGTTTATTTCCGTTGGACTTACTTTAAGTTCTAATTAAATAGAACTTGAGAGTTTAAATTATTAATTTCCCTACACTAATTTTAATTTTAATTGAACATAAAGTTAAAATCTAAAAATAAAAATTTGCTTATTTAAACGTTAAAAACATATTAAAAGAGGACATTTAATTTAACATAGAATTTTTTTGGATATAATGAACTATTAACCTTGTGTTTTTTTAATTAAAATTCATGAACTTTTTAAATTTATAACAAATGAAAAAAAAAATGTCTTAAGAATTATTTTGTTGTTGTTTATTTGTAAAGACTGACTCTTAATTTCAGTGGCTTTATTTGTGGATAAATAATTTTTTGAAATCAAAATTTCTTGTATCTGTATTGTTTTTTATAACATAGGTGGGGAGGGTATTATGAGTTTGTGCTGATGTTTGTAACACCCAAAAATATTGGTCTAAGACCCCCTTAATTTATACCAATCGGCTTTCTGAGTCGATTTAACGATGTCACTTTCTGAGTCGATATAACAATTTCCCTCCGTTTGACCGTCCCTGTAAACCTTGTAATCAAACTACAGGTCGCAATTTTGAACAAAAATTAATGCAATTTGGCACACTGGTTTCTAATAGTTCATAAATACCTTAAACGATCATAATACCTTAAATACAGCAATATTTTAATGAAATTTGGCACATATAAGTTTAATCTTTGTGCCGATTTTCAGAAAGATCGGTTCATAATTGACCATAGCTCCCGTATAAACCCCTTTTCAGAAAATCACTTTATCGGGCATAAATCGCATTAAAATAATATAAACATAAACATAAATAATACTATAAAATTTTACAAAGATCGATCTGTAATTTACCATAGCTCCCATATAAGGTCATCTTTCGGGAATCACCCAAAAGTGAATAA
>MINK01177674.1:0-12528 GCA_001735545.1 Phormia regina
TCCAGGTAGTCAACTTCGTAGCTTATCATGTGTTATCATAGTTTGACTAAAAGATAATTTTTCTGAAGACTTATGTACTCCTCTGAATCTCTTTTATACATTTTGATCCGAGCAGTAGTTTGGGAGATTCAGATTTATTATTAAAAAAATTTACGTTTCATCCCGCTGTACCCTGTAGCTGAACATCTGTTATCACAGGGTGACTAAAAGATTATTTTTCTGAAAACTAAGACCCTCTATTCTATAACTAGTAGTTTAGAAATTACACATTTATTACCAAACAAATTTGCATTCGACTCCACAGTGCACTGTTGGTTGAACTTAATGGTTATTGGTTAGCTGGTATGATTTAGAATTAAATTAAATACGAAATTTATATGTTGAATGTTAATATTTATGGTTTTTAATCTCATGGGAATATAAATAAATATTTTTTTTAATGTTCCATAATTTTTCTATTTCTACAAAACAAATAAATAAAATGCCTAACTAATTAAAATTTTATTCATACAAATTTATAAATATATTTTAAATAATTTACAAATATTTTACGCCACATTATGCTGGGGTGTGATTGAGCAAAAATTTTATTTAAATAATTTTTATTTTAAAATTGATTTTAAGCTTAATTTTGTAAATATGTTTTTGTTTTTAGTATAGTTTTAGTAAAAACATTATATGTTAATTATTTATTTAAATGATATTCTTATTAGTTAATATGTGCAACAAGGATTAATCCTTTTTAAAATTTCAACATGCAAATAAACTTTTAAATATATTGTCAAAGCCAGCCAAAAATTCTAATTACAGAAAAAATCATCTAGTAGTCACCCCGTGATAACACAAGATAATCTACAGCGTGACAAATTTGTGTGGAGATTTTTTGAAAAAAATTTACTTTTTGAAAGACAGTTTTTAATACCACAGAAATGTATGTAAGCATAATATATTCACTATTAATTTTTATGTAATATATAAAATAAATATCTATCTTTTATTTCTGCAAAATTCAATAAAAAAAACTTTACAGACCAATTTTTAACAATTTTTCAAAAATAAAATAAAAAAAACATTTAAAAGATATGACAACCAAAAAAAAAAAAAAAATTATAAAACATTACAGAAATAGAAGAAAATAAAATATTTAAATATATAGATGGTTTTGTAAGCATTATATCATGGGNNTTCCCTTATCTTTAAAATAACATATTAATCTAATAATAACTGTAAAAAATTAGCATTAACCTCATAATTAGTTAATTAGACGATTTTAAAGTTACTGATGCAAAAAGGCAAAAGCGGTCGGAATGGTTTAAAAGACAAAAAATATTTAAAAATCTTTTTAATCTTCTTAACCTTTTCCCTGCTTAAAAAAATACATACATTCATAGGAGAGGTTAAAGTTCTTTTTTAGGAAGCATTTTCTATAAATCATGGAAATCATGGAAATCTCAAGTTACGCATTTTATTATGATCCTGTTGCAATCTTGCCGTAGAATATCACTGTGTATTTTAGCCTTACATTTTTGGAAACTGAGGTTTTCATTTCCACAGTCTTAAATCTCTAAATTAACTATTAATGAATCATGACTTTCATTAACATTAACTTTATTATTAAATGAAGCTCCATTGAAATTACACAAAATTACATAGAAATATTATTATCCAAAAATTATCCAAGGAATTTAAACTTTTGGGTAATTACACATTTTTGGATAATTACACAGAAATCGGCTACACTGTATTCGACCCACACTAGATGTAGGGTGCAAGCTCATAATTTAAAAGTTTTATCTTTGGAAGTATATAAAGAAAAAATGTTAATTTTAGTTAATGAGAAAAAATTATAAGAATATAATTATGATTTTGTAAAAAATAGCCATTTTTCATTCTATTTTCTGAGTTCAAATTTTTAATATTTTACTTGTATAGAAGAATTGAGATACTCCAAAATTCTTTTAGTATATTATTTTGGAATATATGAAAAATTTTAGAATATTTTTAGAATAATTTTATCCCATATATCTCAGGAGAAATAANNATTAAAAATTTAAGTATAAATATATTTTTAACTATAAGAGCCAACTTAGATATGTAAACAGTTTATCTTCCTAAGCACTTTACAGAAATAAAAAAAATCTTTAAAATCGGAATTCATCTGTAGATAATACGATTTTTTGAAACTTTTACATACTCGAGTTAGTCAAATTTGACAAACTATAGCTTAGCTTGTGTTATAACAGGGTGACTATGAAATGATTTTTCTAAAGGCTTAAGTTCTTTTTTATAACTCTTCCATACATTTTAATTTGATGCCGGCAGTTGTTTAAAAGATATAAATTTATGACCAAAAACTTTGCATTTGACTCCACTGTGTAATGTTTCATAATATTTTATACACTAAACATAAAAAAAAAATCGTATAAAGTACTTTCACTTTATTCTTATCTCAAAATTCCTTTTTGCCTTTCTTTTAGGATTTTTTTCATTCAAAGTTTTTTTTTTATTTTCTTGAAAATTTTCTGACAAAGAATAAAGACGGGAAACTTTTTGTGATACTTTTTCAAACTCTTTCCTATTTGATAAGAGCCAATTCGGATATATGATATTAATAAGTACAACACATCAAATCCAATTTTTTCTTCTATCTTCTATTCTCGCAATAAATCGAGATTTATAAAGTTAAAGAGTTTACACTATATATTGAAGCATATCTCAAAAACTATTTGTCGGATTTTATTCGGAAATTTATTTATTATTAATTTATTATTTATATTTATTATTTTCAAGTCTTTCTTATATTAATTTTTAATATAGTCAAGTCAACAGTTATGGAGATATTAAATTTTATTTCTGAAAAATTTGAAATTTATTTTCCAAAACTGCCAAAATTTTTTTTTTTTTAAATCATAAAAATTCGAAAGTGTCATGAATTCAAACTGTTATTCCTTAATCATATTGATAATTTTTTTGCCAATAAAATAAGACCCATTTTGTATAATCAATGCAAAAGTTTTGAATTTATTCTTAAATTAATAAAAATACTAATTAAAAAGTTACATAAGAAATTAAAAAAAAAAGAATTTTAATGTTAATGCACAGAAAAAGTTACCAGTTAACAAATATATATATAAAAATGAATTATTCAATTAAAAACTTGCTCAAATTTGCAACTCTCTCCAAAATGATTATATTACTTCCTAAAAACTTTAAAAAATAAAAACCAAAAATAAATAAATTAATTAAATCAATCAAGTATATTGATTATTGGAAGAACTTATTAAAAAGTTACATAGAAAATGTTTAAAATAAAAAAATTAGTTTTTACGTTACTGCACAGAAAAAATGCCCATTTAACAAATATATATGAAAATAATTTATTCAATTAAAAACTTGTTCAAATGTGCAACGTTCACCAAAATGATTAAAATAATTACAAAAAATTTTAAAAATAAATAAATTAAATCAATTAAGTACAGATTTATATGAATTAAAAATGTGTATGGGAAATAAAATTATATTCAAAATTATAATTAAAATTATTATTTTAATTTTACTTGAATATATTTGTTGCAAAATTTAAAGAACTCTGTTAATTGAAAAAATATATGGTAATAATTTGTAAATGAGTATTTTTACTAATTTGTGAATAAAATAAAAACTTAGGCATTGAGAGACAAAGGAACATGGGCAATGGGCATTTTAGAGCCATATTAATCACCGGGCCCATATGGAATCTTTCCGTCCATGTTGCAGAATGTTAATGATAAGGCCATTTTACTACTTGTGGATATATTTAGGAAGTGTCTTAGGTTAGGATACATTCTCAGAGTGTGAAGAGAGGTTAGAGTCATCTTCATACCCAAGGAGAGCAAACCGACTCACTCGAAACCCAAGGATTACAAACCAATCAGCCTATCGTTTGGAAGCAACACACTGCATGAGGTTACGAGCAACGGGCTTATTAATCTCATAGGGTTTATAATGGGAATAAGATAGCTTAGGGATAATCGGAACTATTTGCTAAGGTTTAAATTCCACTCTTCCCTTCTTTATCGTCTTTATCTATGTTCTATTCTCTTTTTTCCGTTTTCCATTTTTAAAATGGTACATAACGTACTATTTTGGTCTTTGGGTGGAACCGGGATTACGCCACTTTTTTTAATCTAACCTAACTTAACCTAGGCATTGATTTTAATGAAGTGGGTTTTATTTTATTGGCAGCATATGTATCTATGTATATGACTAAAGAATAATAATTTTAATTTTTGTTACTTTTTAATTTTTATAATTTTTTGGAAAAAAAATCGCAAATTTGTTTATATATTTTTTTCAGAAGTTGGGCTTAATGGCTTCTTAAGTGTTGACCATATTAAAAAACAACGTAAGAAGACAATTTTAATTTAAATATTTTTATATTTTCTTGTGAAATATCAGACAAGTTGTTTGCGAGATATACTTCATTATATAGTATAACCTCCTTAATTTTACGAATTCCTATTTAGCGAGAGAACTGGAAACAATTAAAAGAAATAGTGGATTAGTGGCTTAATACTTGTGAATAATATGTTTCCGCATTGACTAAGAAAACACATGCTGCAGAAATTTTGTTTTATTTTAAAACTCTGTGTATTTTTTTTTTTAGAGATGATGAAGGAAATTTTATGTAAATCTAATCAGCCTATTAGAGGTTACAGATTAATTTCCAAAAAAAAAAATTATTCTGTTCCAATGTGAGCTACACATATACATTTACTATTTCATTTAGAAAATCATTAAAATAATGTCCACTTTTTCCAGATATTATCTGTAAAATATGTCCTTTACATACATCAACATGCCAAATACATGTAATCACATATATTTTGGCATTAAAACAAATTACCACCGAAAAAAGGAAGGCGGTAAATAAAAAAAAAAAAAAATACAGAAATTTAAAACGATTTAAAGCAATAATTTATTTATACAATTTTACACCCTGAATATCTATTAAATAATGAAATGTAAAGTTGACAACAGCAATAACACAAATAGCAACAGCCACGGTACTGTATATGCACAATAACAACAACTGCACTACAAGATATTCCTTGATGACTGACATTCACGTTTTCCGTTTTTTTCCAACACCACCAGCACTTGATATCGCTTTTTTGGCCACAATTTAATGACGTTATTTGGATGTAGTTCAACTTTTTATTTTATTTTATATTTTGGGAAATCAACTCACTCAATCGTATGTGTAAATGTATATTTGTAGGTGTATGTGTATATATAAGTATATAAGTATGTGAAAGTGATATATTTGCTTTGCAAAAATATTTTATACCTGCTTTCATAAAATAAATATTTTTTCTGCCAATATTTATGCCAAAAATTTGTTAAGTCATTTCGTTTTATATTTTTTTGCTTTTTTGCTTTTTTTCTTATTTTTACTACCAAAAGAAGTTGTTGCATTTTCTCAGCTCGTCTTAAACATTCCATTTGGAATGTAACTAGAAATTGTTGGTAATAAAAAATGCAATAAAAAAACCTTGAAAGCATAAATTTCAAATACCAAGAAAAAGCAGCTAAAGAAAATAGGAAAGTTTGTTGCTTTGTTTGCCAATCTAAATAGAAATAAAATATTCAACAATATGTATTTGAAAAGTTAAATATCGAAGAAGTAGCACTACAAAAATTCTATCCAATTTATAATCTTAGGTACGTGCATTTGGATTCCAATTTCGGGGCATTAAAATAAAACACGTATTTCACAAACAGATTTGGCTTAAAATGCCAAACGTTTAAACCAAAAAAAAAAATGTTGTGTAAAAAGCAAATGAGATTTAAAGGAATTTATTAATCATAAAATATTCAGGGCAACAATATATAGGCAATCATAATATCATCAGTCACTAAGTATTTTTGTTTCCTATTTTAACTCCATTTTTAAGAAAGGAATCAAGTCTTTGTCCAAAATAATTCTAAAATAATTTAATAACTTTAAGCTTCTGGTTTATTTATTTTACATTTCTCCCTGTACGAGGATAAAACTCCATTTGCTTATACAGAGTATTTTATATAGTTCTCAGTATTATTTGATTCTCAAGGTAAAAGACAGGAAAGAAAAATAACTTTTTTGTTTGGTAGATAAGCTCAAACAGTTTTATGTCGAATCGATAGACCTTTAAATAACTTTTATTTTTTTCAACTTTTTCTACTTGTTTTAAGCATTTTCCGAAATGTATCACATGAATTCATTGAGGATGGCATAATTTATACATTTTTTTTTCTCTTGTGTGTATTCTAATGTCTTCCGGCTTTTGCTACTTTCTATGTCATACACTTTTTTCATATTTTCTAAAAAACAAATTACAAACGTAGTTTTGAGTTTGTTTAATGGAAATTTACAAAATGTTTGTTAATATTTTTCCGACGAAATAAATATGCTTATTTAAAATAAATATTTTATATTTTGCCATAAAAATACTAAACATTTTTGAGAATTTTAAAAGATTAAAAAATGATTTAGAAAGGTAAAAATGGTAATATTGCTTAAATTACTGCACACACAGTGGTTCCAAAAAGATTTTTATAAATAATTTTGTAACTTTTGAACTGTTAGAGATAAGTTAATAAAATTCAATACATTCAAAGGTGAGATGTTTCTAAGTTGATGAGAAAAATTGCAGGCTTCTACCAGGTAAGCGGGGTAATGAGTGAAACTCAAAATTTTACCATCTCGAGAACATAATTTTTATTTTATTATTTTTTATTTTTTTTTTTTTTTTTAATCAACATCGCCAAAAAATATTGATATTATTATTATTTATTANTTGCCAAAAATATATTATTATTAATTATAAGAAAACTTACAATCTTCTTATAGTTAATAATATAAGCTTTTTAAAAAAGTATGTCCCATATTTTTAGAAGACATAGTCACGCAACTAGAGGGCTACATAATCAACAGATATATAGCAAAAATGTGTGTATTAAAAAAATAATTTCGTTGGCTCTACTTAAATATTTGGTAAAAATATATTTTCAGAGTTTTTCATATTATTTCTCTTGAATTCGTATTTTTATAAATTTTTCTAAAAACAATAAATTTTGTTTTTTTATTATTTTTTGGTGAATTATTGTTAAATTTTGTTTAGAAATTTGAATTTTATTAAAACTGCTTTTACACGAAAAATATAAAAATTGACAAAATTTTAAAAACTGTTTCAAGGAATTAGTTCATGGATATACAATTTTTTATAGCTTTTCATTTCATATTTTTAAAACAGTGAAAAATGCAACCACATTTTGCTTATAATTTATATAATAAAGTATTTTGTAGAAGGAAAAAGCTACATTTTTCTTTAAATATATTTTATAAGAATAAATAAAAGAAATTTTAATGAATTTTAAAATTTTTTCATATTTTTTTATGTAGCTAAAATCAGCATAACACAAACTTTAAACTTTAGTACTTAATTTCTATAAAAAAATTTAATTATTTCATAGATTTTCTATATGATTTTATTTTTTGTTAAAAACATCAAATTTACAAAATTTAATGAAATATATAAGAAGGATAAGTGCATGGTTTTCAAATTTATTTTTTCTCTTTCATTGCTGCTTTTCTCATTAATAGTAAAACCCTTCCACTATTTCAACGAATGTCCCCAAACGCATAAAGCCAAATTAACAATTTTCCTAAATTCTAATCCATTAAATCTCCTATCCTATCCCTCAATAAATCAATAAATAAAATAATAAAGAACGGAACCACTTTTTGGTCAGTATTTTTGAAATTTATATTTTTTAAGAAACGAAAAATTGAAATTTTCTGTAAAATGATTGTAGTACCAGTGATGTAAAAATTGATTAAGTACTTTAAATTTTACACTTTTTTAACTAACGGACTTATCTGAAGTTTGGAAATCTAAATTTAATTTATTGTACAACCGTGCGTATGAGTAATATAGATTATTTATAACACATATATGAGTAGATTAATTGGAGCGATTATGGCCAATAGGCCAAGTTCTTACCAAATGAATTAATAAATAAATGAAATGAAAAAACACGTATAATCAAGAATTCTTTACTAAAATTTATATGTTAAAAAATATCGTCCATTCTATGAGAGATTTATAAAAAAACGTCAATTTTTTTTTATTAAGTGTTTTCGATTTTTCTAATTTTTGGCTCACGCCGATCCTATGGAGCCATTTTAATATCTCTATTTTTTTCATTTCTGAATTTTGAAAAATTCGCGACTTTATTCACGAATTTCATTTTCTAAAAACTCAAAAATATCGCGAAAGTGTATAATTTTAATGATTTAAATTGCATATGTGTCATTTATATTATGTGTCATTTTAGCAGTTTTATTACGAAGTTTTTAGTAAAAAGGATATATGATTGCTACCATAGCCCTTACTTCGATTAAAATCGAAAATCGTTCACATAATTATAGTCATAAAGTTACTAATATGACCAGTTTTTAGAATTTTGTTTTTAAATTTGTGGAAAATATTAAAATTTCAGGACGTATAGGGGGTATAAGAATCCTTGCACCGTTTTTTTTTTTTAATTTCCAATAAAACTTATTTTTTATGCACTTTCGTTTTTCATGCACTTAAATTTATTAATTTTGAAGTAAAAAATATAATTATCATTCCCCAAATTTATCTTAAAACATTAATATTAAAGAAATTAATTAGCAAACAATTAGTTTCTAAAATTTTTTATACTGCATTTTGTACTCTTTGCACTCTAATGTACAATATCATAGCTCAATTGACACAGCTAGAGTAAAGAGAACCGGTTCAAAACCAGACACGTGACATGTTCTCTGGGCTATTGACCGGTTCCAGTTCCGGGACTAGAATAACCTGTCACTTTTATATGGGGTTGCCATTGGAGGTGGCTAATTAGCGCCTTGGGACAAGTCGCAGGATAGGTCAGAGTACTCTCAGTTGTTAAAGAGTGAATGTGTTTGTATCAACTGGTTCCCAATTGGAACTTTGGTGACAAGTTAGATGTTAATTGGTACTCAACTGGTACAGAGGAACCGGTTCATTAATACAATTGACAAAAATTTTCCGCAGGGCACCTAAAAAATTAAAAATCCATTAAAAACTTTTATTAACCTGAGTTTAGAACTTTTTCTTTGAAAGAAGGTGGCAATAAATATTCACCAATAAAATTTGTTCAGCACTTTATTACTATATCCTTAGCTTTGTCTGTTTTGGAAACTTTGTTTACATTTTTATTAAATTTCCAAGGTATCTATAGAGCTCGCTTCAATAAATAACTTGCTTCTATTGCCGCAACTGAATAAATCTTGTCAAACCAGGAATTCCTTAGGAAATTTCGACAGCTTTTCGGTCCTTAACTTATCTTAATATCCTCGAGTATCATCAACATACAAAGAGATTTTTCATTATAAAAAAAAATCTCTTTGTTAAGAGATATTTTTCATTAGAAAAGGACTTCTATAGGAAAGTATATTATATAAATATTTTTAATATGTTTCTGAATATGTACACAAAGGTATATATTCAGATATATATTCACTGTTGAAATATTTCTCATAACATATAATTTTCTTAACTGTCCTACAGAAAAAAAAAATAAGTAACTAATGGATGAATAAATAACAAAATTAATAAGAAGTAAATAATGTCTAAGAAAATTTTAAAATAAATTAACTTTGAAAAAATACATAACATTTTGTGGACGTTTCTTTCGAAAACACTTAGATACATTTTTCTTTAGAAAAAAAATAGTAAATATAACATTTTCCTCAGAACTCAGTAAGGATAGAAAAAATGGTCTATGTTCTTAGAATCTAGAACTTTTTCTTTAAATTATTTCCCTTTTTCTAATAGATCTTATTATTTAAAAAAATCCCATTTTAAAAACATTTTCATTGAGAAAAAAATTATTTTCTAACAGGCATCACTTAAATAAATTTTTCCACTTTCTGTTTTATATTTAATCTCATAAAATTTTTTTCAACTTTGTGAGAGTTTTGGTGTGACCTTTTTTCCTTTTTTTTATTTCAATTTTAAATTATAAAAAATCACCTTAAAGGCTTTAGAAACTTGACAAATTTAAACATCATTAGTTAACTTGTACGACCTTAATGGATTAAATTTAAAGGTAGACAAATTTTAACATTTTCATATTAAATTATTTAAAAACAAAGGAAATAAAAGTATTGGACACGCAACTGTCATTAAATATGTTAATACCATGGGCACACACATTAAAAGACACGGTCTCAAATTCCCTTTAACACCCACAGACACTTTCTTACACAATGACATTTTATTTCTTTACTGACTTAAACACGCATACATATAGTATTTTTTTAACCTCAAAGGTACCAGAGGATGGCCAGCGAAATAGAGAGAAATGGAGTGAAATATGAATAAACTTGTCTCTTAATGTTTCAATGCATGATTTTATTATTTATTTAGTATTCCTTGATTATATCTCTAAGGTATTAAATGATTATAGTGTTCAACTATTTGTATATGTATGTTTTTTTCAGAGTGTGTGTGCTTTAATGTCACTGACACAACAACCTTGCATATGGTGTTTAGATATAATTGTGACAGTAAGAGTCAAAAAACACATTATCATTTTATTTGACTGTCATTTGTTCGACTTGCTGGTTGGTATCTTAATTTTTTTCTGCTACATTTAGTTAATAGTTAATGTTTTTATTGCTTATGTTCACAGTCGTATCGATTATAAAATAAATTGTGATAAATAATGGTTTAAAACAATTAAATTTTGTTTATTAATACATTGAAAATATTCGCTGATTTATAACATATTGCCAGGAAAAAAGCAAACAATCAAGATATTCCAAAGAAGAACATCATCACTAAGTGCATATTTTGAACTTTTTTGGAAGTTGTAAATAATCTCTTCCCAAAAAAAGAAAATAAATGAATTCTTAACGTGGAAAAAGGTTAAAAATTTCTAAGAAAATTTAAATTTTGAAACATTTTATCATCTTTGAAGGGGGTTTAAACGGAATTTTTGTTAAAAAATTTTATAAACTTAATTTTAAGGGAAGTACTTCAAAAGAAAGAGCCAGAAGTATATAAGAAAAACATCCTACCAAGGACATAATAAAAAAAAATAATAAAAAAATATGTAAAAAGTAAACAATTACCGAATTTTTATCAAATTTTTGTTATATTAATCGACACTGAAGGTGTCTTCTAGGACCAGTACTGTGACCTATCCTGCGACCTGTTCCAAGGAGTTAATTAGGAGTTAAAGAGTGTACAATGTTTAATTTGATAGAACCAACCAACAGACCCTTAAGGGTGGATATAAGAGGGCTCAAATATCATATCTATGACATTAAAATTCTAATCACTAGCCAAATTTTTGTTTCCCATCCGATTTTAATTATTTTCATACATTATTGCAGACCCTGATAAAATCTACAGAAAAAAATTTTATTATATTTGTTCCCATAGCCAATGTACGAATTTTTTCTATAAAAAATTCCACGTAGTTTCAGTCCTATAAAATATATTGATTTCAATCTTTTTTTATATAACAAAGAACTATGTTGACTAAATTATGTAGTTGAGAAGAAAACATCGATTTTATATTATTTGAGATTATTGCAAATAAAATAAAATTTTTGAAAAAATTTTATTAAAAAAGAAAACTACAAATATTTGATTTGTAATATAATATTTTAAATGTAAATAGAATGGCGAAAACCCAAAAATGTGTTTTTACATTTTTGCCTATAAACCACAATTTTGCGAAGTACAGCAGATTTTGATTACAAATTTTTAATAATATATTGCAAATATCTAAACGCATTCCCTTTTTCGATTCGAGCTTTGGTATACTTATTACAAAATAGAGGCTAAAGCCAAAACTTCCATAAAAATGGGTCGAATTCGAAAGGGTGCGAACCGTAACCACTAGAGTTATTGGTCTTGTTTTTCATTTTAGTGTCATCTCTGTGAAGATACTTTTCAGAAAAGTTTAAAATTATTATATGTTGTTAAAGAAACTTTTATTTTAGAGAAAAAAAGGATGCAGATACATTTTTATATAAAAAAAATATTTTTGCAATTTTCAAATTCAAAATCATTCATTTTGGGACTCGATAAAGATATCGACTTCACATTTATTCTATTTAATAAATATTTTTTTTTAACAAAGAAATAACTAAATCTATATCGGAAATGCTAGGGTTTATATGAAAAAAACCTAAACCAAGAACATAAAAAGAAATGATACTAAAAAAATTCAAACGCAAATAACTCGAAAACTAAAGATGTATATAGCACACACTTGCATATTTTTTGCAGGCCTTAGCTGGGCGTATAATAATATATAACAATATTTAAAATGTTAAAAACTTTACAAATGAATATGTACCCAGCAAAAAACGTTGAAGTTCTTCAAAAAGAGAACATTTTCACAACTTCAAAAGTGGAACAAAGTGCATATTTTAAACGTTTTTGGAAGTTCTTAATAATTACTTCCAAAAGAGTGAAA
>MINK01177676.1:0-15279 GCA_001735545.1 Phormia regina
AACTGTTTAGGTTTTTGTCTTTGATAATGACAATTTATTATGTTATTTGCCTTAAAATTGTGTTCTGTATTTCGATAATTGTCGATTGAAGTGTCAATTCAGTGACTTATCATTTTGATTGTGCAAAGCAATGAAAACGTGCATTTTTAATAAATTGTAAAAAATATATGCTGAATTATTTATTAATAAAATCAATTTCTAATATTTTATATAGAAGTAGGAAGTAGCTTTGGATGGATCCTATTAAAATTTAGTATTGTGTTTCCTATATATATGAATGTCTAATGTTATCTTCACAAATTCGGAAGCTTGCTTTTTTGCAAATAAGCTAAGAAACACGCATTTGTTATACCGGTTAAGAAATATTGATGGCTCGCAGTTTTGGTGACGAATCAATAGCAAACATTCACTAGGACAAATCTTGAAGGGTAAAATGGTATTCCGAAACACGCATTTGTTATACCGGTTAAGAAATATTGATGGCTCGCAGTTTTGGTGACGAATCAATAGCAAACATTCACTAGCACAAATCTTGAAGGGTAAAATGGTATTCCGCAATATTATTTGGTTCCGCTAATGAGTTCGTAATATGTTATATTCTTAAATGGATTTTCTTCGGAATTTATTGCAAAAAAATATTATTTATTTTTGAATTGTCACATTTTTTAATCAGGATTTACATATTCAAAAAAAAAAAAAAAAAAAAAAAAAAAAAATTTTTAAAAAATAAAATTTTTCAAAAATATTTTTCTAAAAATTTTACCAATTTATATTGTTTTTTTATGTTGGCAGGTGTTTCATTTGAAAGCAAGGTAGACCTAAACCACGTAATTCAAATGAAAAAATTATATCGATTTTTAGACTAGCATATGTGACTGCTTTCCGTCTTCTTGACTTTTGATTTATATATCATAAAGTTGCAATATTTAAGAAATTATTATTAAATATTATAAACTAAAATCAGTGAAACTAAAATTTTTTCTACGTATGTCTATTTAAGAAAAATCAATTATAATAAAATCCATTATTGTAGTTATTAATATTATCGTATTGATGTTGAAATTTCAAGTTGAAATCTCATTTAGTTTAGTAGTTATGAAACAAAATAAAATCTACTTAATCATAACTTTTAAATTATACACAATAAAATTAAATTTTTACACTTTGGGAAAAAATTTAATAGTTCTTGTTATCCAGCATCAAAAAGATGGGTTTACATTGATCTAATCAATTGTGTATATCCTATATAGATTCTGAGTCAATCTAACTATGTCCGTCTTTCTGTCCACCTGTCTGTTTGCTGAAAGCAGGATAGAGCTCGAACGGAATAACCTAGAGAGATGAAATTAGGCTAAAATATATATCAAATATAAGATTTATTTGGTATTGAAAATGACCAAAATTGGTTAATAAACATTATTAACACAGGGTGTACGTTTAGCTTCATTTTATACTGATCTGCTGATACTTCTTAAACAATGTATGTCATTTGACAAAAAAATTTTTACACATAATTCGAGGGTCAATATAAACTTGTAAACCGAAAATGTGCGTATTCCGCTCCCCTCCCATATTCAAAGTCCAATGTAACTCGCACAAAAAATGTAAGTGGTTCGCCCACTTTACCGTCCACCTCCCACCTAAATTTTAAAAGTTGATGAATGATGGGTATACATTAGGGTGATCAATTATTCGACTTTTTGGAAAAACCGGTTTTAGAATAGTTCGAAACTTTTTTTAAATTCAGAAAAAAACGGTTAACCGTTTTTTGCAGTAGTTAATATTTCTATAAAAAAATACATTTTTTTTAAAGAAAAATCAATAAAACTTATAATTTTTTAACATATTTATTTTTAGAAATAACTATTAACCCACTAAGAATGAGAAAGAAAGATATGGACGGTCAAGCCAAACAGTATCCTACTCCATTGAGTGCATCAAAAGTTGGGAGGGGTTCTTTTATTCTACACCTGTGGAATTGTTAACAAATACTATTATCAATTATCGACCGATCTTAATGAAATTCAGTACACAGATTTAAAATTATATGGAACTTACAGGTGCAAAGGTTTTAAACCTCTTTTCCGGTAGATTATTTGTTGGCTTCGTTCTTGGACTATACGTAACCTTTGTGTCAAATTCATTAATTTATTACGTATTTTGATTTTTATTACAAGGTTTACATGAACGGACAGATGGTCAGATGGATGGACAGACATTGTTAAATCGACTTAAAGCCGATTGGTACAAATTAAGGTGGGTCTTAGATCAATATTTTCGGTTGTTATATACATCAGCATCAACGCATAATATCCTCCCCACCTTTGTTGGTATAGGGTATAAACATTTTAAGAAAATAATCATCAAAAATGATATTTCACTTTTACTTAGCATAAACTGAAACCATGGATTAATATGAAAAAAGCCAGAATCAATTTTATTGTGTTTAAAATTCAGTCTATTCGACATTTGAAAAATAAACATTTTTAAAAAACCGACAGCACATTGACTGAAAAAACCGGTTTAAAAACCAGTTGGAAAACCACATCGATCACCCTAGTATACATTCTCGCTTGTTCATTTTTAAAACGTCATATTTTCGGATCAGAGAAAGTATTTTACTGAAAGTTTGTAACGTAAGCAACACTGTCCAATTTGATATGGAATTATTCTCTCAGTGATATATACAAAACATCTTATTATTCCCTATGTAACGTATAAATTACCTAGATTGCTAGGTTCTTTTCTCTAAAAATCATTTAAATATCTTTAAACACCAATTTTTGTTAAAATTTATTGCCCTTTAAATATATAACCTAAATCCTTAAAAATAATTTACCATAAAAATTTAATCTTTTATATTAACAAATCTAAATATTTTTATTTATTTTACGTTTTTAACACATCAAATAAGCTCCTTAATAATCAAATTTCCTCTAAATTAAAGCACATTTTATTACCAGCATTTTTCTACTCTTTAGATCTCTTTTTTATTCGACATTTTAATTTGTCATTAAAATGGCGTTGAAAATTTTAATTTTCATTTTTCAATCTCCTGTCAATAGCATCCTTTTTTTCTATAGCTGTTGTTGTATTTAACCTTTGACAAAAAACAATTTGTTACATGTCCTGCCATTTAATTTATTAATTTATCAAATGTGTCATATTACAATTTTTGTGTCTCTTGACAGTTTTGTAATATTTAACAAAATACAATGATGACAATGTGTTTTGCTATATTTTATTTTTTTGGTATTTCAAATTTAAAAAAAAAGAAAATAACAAAAAAATAATAAGCGCGTAAATTGTCAGCATATTTTCATTTAGCATTTTTTTTTTTGCAGTTATTAAGGTCGTTGGTTGAATGTAATTGTAAAATTTTTTGAAAATGTTGCAATAATGTGTGAATAGAAAAATGTTAGCATATGTAATATATTTAGCTATGAGTATTATGGTAAGAAGGAGGAAGGAAGAGAGTAATGTTGCATTAGTAATCATCATCAACAAATGTTGTTGTCATGCTTGTAGCAAGCATCATCATTAGTATCATCATGTTGGTAAGTGCAATGGAATCATAAAATAATAGCATTGTCATTGTATCATCTTACACATACTCGAGTCAAAGTGTCAATATAAAAAAAGAAAAAAAAAACAATGTTTTGACATCAGCCATAAAAATAAATAAAAAAAATAAAAAATAGAAACTAAATATATATAAACTTATATCGAAAAAGATATTCTTTATTATTGTGAATAATAGAAAGTCATTTAGATATCAACATACAATTGATTAGGGAACCTACTTATTTACACAGCTGTGTATAAGGAAATAGTAGCACCAAAATATACTTTTGAATTTTAGGTTACTGTATAATAGTTTGAGAGCCCAAACATAACCTAGCGGAAAATAAAAAAAAATATAAAGAAACAAAAACAAAATATATATGAAATCCGCTGCTAAACGCCGTCTTCATTTAATTTGTATTTCTCCCTTAGAGCGGAAAACAACACTGAAATCCTTTTGTGTTTGGGCTCTGACATTTCAAATTGAGCAATAATTAAACATTAAATAATTAATTTTTTAATTAAATAATTAATCAGGTATGTGATGAAAACCGATCGTTTTCAAAACGAATCGGTTTGAAAAATTGTAAAAATACGAAGGCGGAGCTATAAGTCCGCGACTTTTTGAATGAAACACAGCGTTTTTTTGCATTCATCCGGATTGCGGTTATATAACACCAAATAATCCTTTGAAATTGTCACACGTTCACATTTATGGTCAATTGAGAGCAAACGTGGCATCCATCTTGCATATAAGTTTCTTAAACCCAGCTGATCATTTAAAATCGAATCCACACTGCCATATGAAATGCCTATGACATTAACAATCTCACTCACTTATACTTTTAAGTCGGCCAACACATATTGTGGGTTTTTCTTTAATTTTTTGTTGACCTAAATTGGCCGTTCAAATTTAAAAGTACTTGTGCGACTTTTTTACCATTGAAATCTATTGTGCAGAGTCCACATAGTATTTATCGAGTTTTTTAGGTTTAATTGACGTTTTTTTTTTTCAAAAAAGAATGTTTAATAAGCACTCGAAATTATAATCCGAATCAAAATCTTACCTGTCTAGATACTATGTAAATGTGAGTTTGAGTCACCACAACTCACATGAATATATTTGCATAAACAAACAAAAAAATTTCTTAAATTTCTTATTAAAAACTTGTTGATAAAAAGAAACTTTGAGAAATATGTTGCTAAACATCCACTGCTAAATATAAAATTTTTTATAAAATTTTTCAAAGAATATTTTTAAACTTATATTAAAAAAACTGTTATGTTTAAATATATAACCAGAAATTAATTTTAGCAACAGTGTTGCTAATCTTTTTAAGAATGTATTTACAATTTGTTTGGACATATGTTGCTAGAAACAAAGTGAAAGACAAACAGCCGTATTAACAAAAAAATAATGTATATTTGATATATACATACATTATTAACTTTTTACATGTAAATTTCCATAACAAAAAGTTGGTAAACCTTTATCAAACATACATTATTCTTGTGAATACGGCTGAAACTGTTTAAAATATTGCTTTTAGAGTGGTTTTTGTTAAGGAAAATTTTGAATAATTATATAAGAATATAGTTACAACAACATTTTGCTAGATAAAGTTCTTATAATAGAATAATGATGATAAAGGTGAAAACAAATATATACTTTTCTTTATTTAATATTAAAAATTGCTGCTACAATAAAATAGAAAATAATTATTCTGCGAACCTTTTTTTATGAAAAAGTTTTTGCTTAAATTTGTTTTTAAGAAATATGTTGCTAGTGTCTAATAAATCTACAAAATTAGATTTATAACAAAATCTGTTACAATAATGAACTTGCGCCTGAATAAATTTCAACAATTATTACAAAAATTATTGATTTAAAAGTTGCTCTAAATGTTTGTAATAGAATGAAGATTATAAATGAGGGTGTAAATGAATGAATGAATGATTTTGTGTTTTAAATATAAAAATTATACCGGAATTGTTGCTAAATTTATTTTTAACAAATATGCTGCCAAGTATTGGTTATAAAGAATATAATTAAAAAAAATATTGCCACGTACTTTAATGTGTCTGAGATTACTTTTTTTAATAGTAAAATTAAAGCCAAATTGTCATTTAAATAGAAAATAGTTCTAGCAACATTTTTGCTGTCAATATTCCATTGAATAGAGAGCTTAAAAAATTACTAAAGAGGAACTAAATAAATTAATATACATTTTTATTTTGAATATAAAAACTATGATATACTTGTTGATAAATAACAAAAAAAATTTATGTTTCTAAGACCAAATGTTACCTTTAATTTTATCGTATGAGAATTATTTTTAGAGTATGTTAAAATCAGTTAAGTTTAAATATATGAATAAATAAATATGAATATAGTATTAGCAACAATGTTGCTAGCAACCTTACTGAACTTCTTTTTAAATCTTGATTTTTTTTAATTGAAAAACTAATGTACATATGAATAACCAATTGTTTTTGCTACAAAAATAAATTTGTTGATAGGAAAATACTGTTAATAATATAATTATACCCTGCACCACCATAGATGGTTTAGAAAAAGTATACCGTTCGACACAGTATCACTTTCTTAATCGATTTAACCATGTCCATCCGTCCGCTCGTCTGGTTAGCTGGCTGTCAATGTTAAGCTTGTGCGGAAAGTACAGGTCGCAATTTTAAAGATAATTTGATAAAGTTTGGTACACATTATTATTTTTTTTTTTTGCACAAGGACGAAGCCTACTGAATTTGGTCATGATCAGCCCATTATTTCAACTGGTCCCGATACATATGTTCTCTCAGCATAGAGTTTTAACACTCAAAATTACCTCAAAAATATAAATACTTTAATGAAATTTAACACAAATAAGTATGTAAGCACAAATCCGCCCCTTCCCGAATTTTGGTACACATAGGCAATGGTGTAGGATATTATATAGTCGGACTTGACCGACTATACCTTTTTCTCTTGTTTTAAATTATGTTGCTATACATTTACTGGAATAATTCTGAGAATGTTTTTTTCAAGATCATTTAAACAAAAAACAGTTCTAGCAACATTGTTGCTTTCAATTTTTTTAATGAAAAGAAAAAATTAAACAATTATAAATAAGGCTGTAAATAAATTAATCAGCCTAACAACAAAATAATTTTAAAATTTAATTTCATAACAAAAATAAATTTCAAAAAATTATAAAAACAAATTGTACATGAAGTATCAATACAATAAACAAATTTCATTTTAAAATTTAAAATGAAATTTTTAAATTTTATTTTAAAAAAGCTTTATAATAAAAAACTTGAAATAATAGTCCATTTTTGGGTTTTTGGCGTTGTTGCTAAACATACGTTGTTAAGAATATTATTTAAGAAAATATTTATATAATAAAATGCCTTATTTATATAATAAAAACATTCAATTGCTTTAGAGTAAAAACTATTTTTAGTTCTTCGGAAACATTGTTGCTAGAAGGTAATATTCTGCAATTGAAAACTTTATGTTCTTTTTTATATTTATTTTAATAATGTATTAAAAATTAATATATAAAAACTGTTGCAGAAGCATTTATCTTGCAGTAATGTTGCCCAGACTAAGGGATGTTGCCCAGACTATGGGATGTTGCCCAGACTAATATGTTGAATGTTGCCAATGTTGAAACTAAATTTATTTGAAATAAAAAGCGATAAACCTAATAAGAATGTTGTTATGAATGTTGCTAGCACAGTGAACATGTTTCTGATGCATTAATGTTGCTCAAATAAATATTAGACAACAACATATTCTTGCATCAATGTTGCTATGAATAATTTTAACTGAATGCTGTAAATGTTGCAAAATAAATTTTTTAATAAAATTTATTCGAATTAATTATTTAACAAAAAATTTTGCAAGGAAACNNAAAGTTTTAAAATTTTTACAAAAATAATATTGAACTATATTTTATTAAATAATTATTTTTGCAATAATAATGTTTAAACAAATAACAGACAATAACACAATGTAACAACAATGTTGCTATAAGAATGATTTCATATCAAAACGAAACAAAAAACCGGGATTTTCTGATTTGATATAACGCTACAGATATTAAGTATTGCAAATGTTACTCAAATCACAATTCTTTTGAGTAAAGAATCCTCCCGGTCTAAAAATTTGACGTTTCAAAAATTAAAAGTAATGACACTTAATTGCTTATAATTTCTAAAATATACATTGTACAGTTTTTATTTTAATTTCATTTAACAGAAAAACACATTGACTCTAAAGGGACAAGTAAAATATGTGCTTCGAAAGTTCAAAGGTCAAAATCGATAATATAAAGTTTAAAGCTTAATATATTAAAAAAATGGTATATTAAAATTGCTACACATATTAATAATGGAAACCTTCTATATATTTGTGTCAAATCTTAATTTGGAGCCCCCATAGGTTTAGGAGTTATGAAACGAAATAGGGAAAAATGCACATTTTTTCTATGTAAAATGTTTACAAAAATTATTTTGAAATTATTTTTTTTTTTTAATAAAATTTTATATACAAAATATAACTTCAGTTCATATTTTGTTATATAACTTCTGAACAAAATGTGTGTCCAACATGAAATCTTGCTCAAGCATGAATTAGAGTTTTATTAAAATTATGTATTTTTTTTAGCATTTTAAAACTATCGTTTTCGTAGATATAATGTTAAATATCTTGTAAGTCCTAATTTGACCTATGAACTTTCGATCTGGACTAACTCATTATGTATAATTTTTTGGGCTAATGTCCTTGTTTTTAGAAGTACTCCGCTATTAACTATTTATTTCCTATAGCTTAGGAGTTACTAATAATTTGATTTTATTTTTTGTCCATAACTCCTAAACTAAATAAGGCTCCAACTTGAAATTTTATATTCATATGAAGAAAAGTTATATCAACAATATAATTTATTTTAAGATTTTTAAAAATACCGGCTTTTGAAATATAATTGTTTCAATGTTTTTACCTTAAATTTTGACCTTTGAACTTTTAAAATAAAAAACTATGAATATATCGTTATGAAGGTAATAAATTTGTGAAGCAAAAATTAAAGAACTTTCATGTATATTTAAATAACATATTATGCGGCTATAATATTAATTTGATATTTGGAAAATGTATGTACACTGGAGCATATTCCTATAAACGCACACTACTTTTTTTTAAAAAAAAGGTAAAAATTAAACAAGAAAATATTTAGGGGGCTATAAATTTGTGTATTAAATTAGTTAAGACTTCACTTAAAATATTGTTTACAAAAAAAATTCATTTGTACTTTAATTATTTTTTTTTTTTTTTAATTTTCGATATTAACAGCCATTTTTAAGGGTATTTTCCTATAAACGCACTTTAATGTTTGGGCCATTGTAGCATTATTAATAATGTGTGGATGATCCTTTGTTATGGATTGTTTCAAAAATACGGTCTGGCATTGATTCCACTAATTTTTTAAGCAGATCGGAATCAATTTCCTCCCAGACTTGTTTAATTCTTAGTTTCAGCTCTGTCACAGTCTTTATGCCTTCATTCTGGGCATTATTTGCATAAACTTTACGGGCCATGTATCCCCACAAGTTTTCCATTGGGTTTAAGTCCGGACTACAAGCCGGCCAGTCCAACAAAGGAATGCCATGTTCATTGAACCAAGATTTCGATTGCTTAGAAACATGGATTGCAGCATTATCTTGTTGGAAAATGCAATCTTCATCCATTTTTTCGTCCATAAAAGAGAGAAGAGCATCTTCCAACAGTTCGTTATAAATCGAACTATTCATTTTTGTCGGAACAAAACAAATTTTCGACTTGCCAACTGCAGAAAACGCTGCCCAAACCATAACACTGCCACCACCGAAATTACGTTTTGACATCCGAACATCTTTAGATCTCAAATCGTGCCAATAGCATGAGTATGAGTCTGGACCGTCTAAATTAAATTTTTTTTCGTCAGAGAAAATTACTTTTTTCCACTCATCTCTGTCCATTTCATATATTTTCTTGCGAATTTTAGACGATTTTCTTTATGGTGTTTTTTTAGCATTGGTTTACATTTCGGCTTTTTCCATTTTATGTTTTCATCGTTTCGTAAAATGTGTGCAACGTGTTTGGAAGTCACAGGAAGATTTAATTTATTCCTTATTTGTGTGGAATTCAATTTGTTGCGGGTTGCTTCTTGTTTTATTAGATTAAGTTGTCTTCTTGTTAGTTTTGTATTACCCTTTGTTGATTTGCGAACTCCATAATTTTGACCTTTCTTAAAGAAATTTCGCACCACACTTTCCGAACGACCGATTTTACGTCCAATTTCTCTATTAGAGCATCCTTGGTCGTGAAAAAATTTAATTTGAATCTTTTCTTGATCGGACAAAAAAGTTCCCTTAGGCATCTTTAAAAGTGATGAAATTTATTGATTAAAATAGGAAAAGTTACAGTAAATTGAGATATTACTATTAGAAACGTACCTTTGGTTGAAAAAAAAACTAAAATTGATAATATTTTATTTTTGGTCACTTTTTTAAAAACAAATTTCGAGTGTGCGTTTATACGAATCTTCCACTTAAAATAGCACCAAGAACATTTGATCGCATAATTAAGGCAAACAACAAAAATAAGAAAAAAAAATTGTTTACTTTTAAAAAGTACCGTTAAGTTGTCTCTCATTAAAATAGTTAAATTTTGCTTTTGGATGAGAACAACAAAGATATAACAAAAATACAGAAAAAAATTAAGTGCGTTTATAGGAATATGCACCAGTGTATATTACATTTAAATTCCGATTATATATGATGAAATGTGCATTATATGTGAAAAATTGTCATTATAAATTAATTGAAAGCAATATTAAGAGAAAGGTTTATAAACTTTACTAACAGTAATTAGTTAACTAATAAATGTTAAAATAGACATCATAAATAATGATTGGAATCATATTACAATCATAGTATCCTAAAATCATATATTACAATCATAGATTTGCTCTTATAGTTTTATGGTCACCTGAAGCATATTTGTTCTCTGCCGTGTGTAATTGAAACTTTTTTAATAAATCTCTAAAAAACGAGGAAATTTAGATAAAAAAATTGAAATGGAGTGTAAAAACATTACAGGTGTAATTATTGCTAATCTAGTTGTTTAATCTTACCGAATAACAATAAATTTTTCTTTCAACTATATTTTTGGGCATCGAGATCACCGGAACTATTGATTTTAAAATAATTTTGATTCTGATTCCAGAGAACTTTCACATGTTATTAGAGTGATAGATACAGTAAAACTTTATTAATGTAAAAAAAAACTATATTTTAATTTTAATAATTAAGGTAATCTTGATTAATACATATGTTTGAAACATTTGAAATCTGTATATATGAATATTTTAAAAAAATATTCTTAAATTTCTAAAGTAAAACAAGTTTTTGTGTTAAAAAGCCGGTCTACTTGTGTTTAAAAATTCGGTCTATTTGACATTCGGGAAATGAACATTTTTAAAAAACTAACAGAACATTGACTAAAAAAACGGTTGAAAAACCGAGTTGATCACCTTAGGAACAATATTACCACCTTTTTAGGAAATTTCAAATTGTTTTAATATACAACTTTATATTAAATTTATTTATTTCAACGAAAATTTAGTTAGTAAAAATTTAGTAAAAAATTTTGCGATTATTAAAAAAAAAATAGAACCGAGATAAACAGCTGAATGTGATTTGACTCTATCAGGACATAAGAGATCGAAAAAATCTTAACATATAAAAAATAATTTGGAAAATGTTGATTATAGAAGTTTTGAATTTTCAAATAATTGATATTATAATACAGTTCAGGGAATTGAAATTGAAAAAAGATTCTGCTGGGCAGAATCTTTGATACCCTCCTTCACCATCGTTGAGATGGATTAAGATTTGGTTTTGTTACATTATAATATACATATATACAACTTTGTTTTCTATTTTTAAATAATGCAACAACTTGATTAGTGTTTTATTAATATGTCAATTACCAATACAATAGAAAACGTATTTTCTGTGCAGCTACGAACTTCCAATGTCTGTAGCTTAAGCAAGGGCTTAAAAAATAAAAAAATGCGTTTTGCCCGATATCTCAGTTATGAACCGATTTATTTAATTTTTTTCAGCAAAAACATTTGGAAACAAAATCCAAGCCTTCCTTAAAAAAACGAAGTCCCTGGTATATGCAAAGGCTAAAGAAACTGGAAACCCGGTTCAAAAACCGATTTTTAAAGCCTATCTTCGGAATTTATAAACCAATCTCGCTGATTCAAAAAACCGAAATTTTATAAAATTATTTATGATCGATCCGTCTACAAATTAAAATCTGTAGCTTAAACAAGGGCTTCAAAAAATAAAAAAATGCGTTTTGCCCGATATCTCAGTTATTATTGAACCGATTTATTTAATTTTTTCAGAGTAAAAATTCAGAAAAAAATTTACAAGCATTCTTTGTAAACACAAAGTCCCTAGTATATACAGAGTCTTGAGAAACTGGACAAACCGGTTCTAAAAACCGTTTTTTTTAGTATATCTCCGCAATGTATGAACCGATCTTGTTGAATTTCAATAGTAAAATTCTCGAAGGGATTTCCGATCGTTTGATATATATATTATATATGTCAGTTATCGGTGGGCTTCATAAACGCCATTTCAACCGACACACGGACGGACGGACATGGTCCGTCTCTCCGACGAAAATTGTGGAAATTACAAACGGAATGACAAACTTATATATACCCTTTATACCTGTGGTGAAGGTTATAAAAATATAACTTTTACAGACCTCGGGACTTGAGGACCTTTTTTGTTAACCCTTCACTTAGGGATATGGTAGTTGCTTTCATAACTTTGTTCGAATAGTTTGCTGATCTCCTTTTAGAATATTCTATATTTTGGAACACCTTTTTTGTATGCTCTTCAGTTTTTTTTTTCGCTCTAAACAATTTGGAGGATTGATCTCTTTTGATACAAAATCTATGTTATTGTTTTTGTATTACTTCAGAGCTTTCTTATCATAGTGACATGATGCCATATCAGACCAAAAATGTGGGGACATATTGTGCTTTTTAAAAATATTTTTTTTTGATGTACATTTCTGTATTTATAAAGCCTACGGTAAGAAATTAATTGCTTCTTCTGTCGAAAGTTTATATTTGTAAAAAGGGTTTCTCTCTTTCCTTTTTTCTAGAAGAGCACTATGGTCCAATTTAGGAAAAAATCTAGATCATTTTATAAGTTAATTATTTATTCTCCTCTTATTTTCGACTTATAAGAATTTAGGATTCCAATTGCCAAATTTTTTGTTAATATCTTTACAGGTAAAATTTAAATTTCTGGAAGGTGTTGTAAAGGAGGACATAAGTTTTTCCAAAAAAAAAAAAAAAAAATCACTCTGTGATAACACGAAATAAGCAAAAACATCTTAACTTCTAAAAACCAAATGCGATTTCAAAGATTTTAATATTTTTGTAAAGTACTAGACAAGATAAATTATCTTTTAATTATGCATTTTAGTTAGTTAACTATAACACCCTGTAGAATACCTCATATTATAACAGGGTGTCTGCATGATACATATATATATTTTTTTTTAAATTTTAGATCACAGATTTATTTGCTAAACATTTTGAGTTTGACTAATGTAACGAAATCATATAATTAAACTCAAAAATATTTCTTTTAGTGTATTTCTAAGAAAATTTTGTCTTTGATTTAATTTTTCTTAAAATTTTTTTCTTACACCAACCAACCACATCCATACAATTTTATACGTGTAAAGTAATGCTGCTGCTTACATCTCACAATGTTGCACTTTGTTTTTCCTTTTCTTCTTTCATATTTTTTATAATTTAATTTTTCTTCTTTAAAGTCTGGGAGATGAGAGCTTTTGTTGTTGTCATAATGAACTTCAATTAAGTTGCATAGTTTTTTTGCTCTTGTTTATTTTATTATTAGGAATTTTCGTGTGTCTTTTTGTATATTTATTTATTTTTTTTGTTCACAATTTAATTTCATTCATTTTGCTATAAAATTTTCGTAGAAATTTTACACACATAAATTAAGTTGCAAAGACTTCCGTATATAGCTTTTGCTGCTGTTCAACGTCTTGTGTACATATTTATTTTATGCATAATGTGTGTTAAGTGGCAACAACATGTCTAAAACAAAAATAAAAGACAAAAACTAAAAAAAAAAATGTTTAAAAAATTTGTTTTTAAAAATAAAAACTTTACGGAATCGATGTTGTCGATGGTTGGTAGTCTTAACTTACAAATGAGTTTTTAACTTAAAAGCAATAAATCAATCATTCAGTGTTTTTTTTTTAGTATTTTGTGGCCATAGCAAATGGTTAAGGTTTTAAAGGGATTCTTAGGAAGGGACATTTTTGTTTAGGTTTAAGGTTATGTATAGAATGTTTATTTCATAAAAGTTTTCCAAGCAGCTATAGTTAAAATAGTTAAATAATTATAATAAAGGAAATATGAAAATAATTTTCCAATTTCCTATTTTCATTTAAGAATATATGAAGAATTGCATTAAAAAAATATGCTGCATTTGCTGCTGCCATGTAGCATTAACTGAATGTATGTTTTGTCAAGTTATATGCGTCAGTAACTCCTACTATTTGTTGTAGGAGTTACTGACGCATATTTGTTTTAAGGAAATATCCAGCCTTAAATATAGCTATTCGATAATGTATATACGACAACAACTGCTGCTATTTTCCTTTTAGAAAATTCGAAGCATTTACTGCTGCTATTTTCCTTTAAGAAAAAATGCAGCAATAACTGCTATTTTACTTTAGGAAAATATGCAATAGTAAGTGCTGCTATTTTACTTTAAGAAAACATGCAGCAGAAAATATGCTGCTGTAAGTTTAGCTATTTGATAGTAAGAAAAATGCAGCGGTAACTGCTGCTATCTGATGTTAAGAAAATAATGCTATAGTTATTGCTGCTGTTTTTAGTATATGTTTAATATAACTGCAGCTATTTTCTAGACTATGTAGCATACATTTAATTTTTTAGAATTTCATTTTATTTTAATTGTATATTGTAATGTATAAATAAAATTGATTTATTTATAAAAATAGTAACTGCTGCTATTTTCCTTTAAGAAGGTTAGGTTATAAGGGTCGCCCGCCACAGCGAGTGCACTCGGAGGCCATTAGGCCCATTGTGATGCCCTATTTGAGAAGAATACTCCTCTCCCTTTCCATAAACAAAAAACTAACTTTCCGTTGGTTTATCCAGAAACCAACCCGTACTCCTAACAAATCCAATCAGGTTTAAAAGTGGTATGTTATTGAGACAATCCAGATCATGGAAGAGTTGTCTACCGAGGTGTCTCAGTCTACGCCCTTTCAGTGCTGGACATTCACATAACAAGTGTTGTACCGATTCCTCTTCTTCCTCATCTAAACAAAATTCTACAAAATCTATTCCCTGGGTGACCCATATGTTCCGACATACGCCCGATCATACAGTGCCCTGCGATTATGCCTACTAGAAGCCTTATCGATGATCTATCAAGATAAAGTAATGCTCTACTTCTACTCCGAGACCGGAGTGGCCAGAGAGTTCTTGATAGTCTACAAGTGGTGATTGAGGACCACCTGCTTTCTATCTCATTCACCGCCCATTCATCAATAGTATTGGATACAGTAAC
>MINK01177679.1:0-28453 GCA_001735545.1 Phormia regina
AATGGTGTACGGTATCATATGGTCGGTCTTGACCGACTATACCTTCTTCTCTCGTTTTTAATAATTAAGTATTTCTATGAAAAATTAATTTTACATTTTTCCTAAATATAAAAAAATTTAAATGTAGTGCCAGATTTCGTAGCACGATTGAGAAATTAACAGAAAAAATCTTGTCAAAAATGTATTTGGAAAAGTCTTAGAAAGTCTTTTGCAATAATTTCAATTATCTTGCAATACCAATAAAGGAAAAATCGCCTTCAATTACGAAATTTTTAATTAATTTTTAACTGATTTTGTTTCCAATTAATAAAATGATAAGATCAATAACTACATTAATTCATTTTATTGTTGTTTTTTCTTCAATAGATATAATGAGCTGACAAATTTTGAAAATTGACTTAAATTTATTTTTAGCACTAGTTCTATAGAAGCGTTAGGTGATGGTTTCAAAATATGATTTTTTTAATCTTTTATTCAAAATGGACTATTTCATAAAAAACATTTTTTAAATAAATTTAATTTTGCGAATACACTTTTTGAAATTTTCTAAACAGTTCTAGGGAGTTATTTGAGAGACATTAATTTATTTTAGAAGTGAGGTAGAAGTCATACAGAATTAGTTTAAAAATAAATTTCTTAAAATGAATTTGGAATCACAATATGGTTCTACTACATTAGTGTCAGAATTGTTTGTGATATCACTTAGTTCTGAGGATGTTAATAAAAATTTTATTAGCAAATAATTTGAAATATTTTTTGTGCAAAACTAATTCTGTAAAAGTGTTACCTAGAGAATACGGTTCTGGAATTACGTATTAACATATTAATAAAATACTAATCTATGCTTTTTGTTCGAAATTATCACATTTAGAATTCATGTCAAAGAAGCTTTAAGGAATGATTTCAGAAGCAGATTTTGAATTTTTTAAAGAGCCACTAAGGGTCACTTTTATGTGTTTGATTTTTTTTTTTTTAATTTCTTATTTAAATTTTTTTTAAATGTTCAAAATATTAATTTGGAAACTTGTAATTCAAATATGAGTAATTCTGATTTTTGTAGTAAATATTTTTTTTTTTAATTTATTCCATGAAATTTTTAAATTTTCTCCTAGTTTTTTATACATTTAAAGCTAATTACAAAATATTTTGCTAAAAATTAAAACAAATACACTTAAACATTATAATAAAATAAAATTACTGACTTTAATGCTTACATATGTATGTAATAGTTATAGTAAATATAAATACATATGTATATTTATTTAATAATAAATAGAAAACAAACCACCAACAAAATAACATAAACGAAAAATTATGGCAACGAATCCATATAAACAGACACACACACACACACACATTTATTCACATACATACAAATTCATTTACTAAAATTCTCTTATACATTATCCCTTAAAGCTTTCATGCATTTTTATTTTTGTTTACTACATGCAATATGCTAGCTTTTAATTGTATGTGTAGGAGTGTTTGTGTGTGTCTTACTAATATTTAAACACACTTACTTACTTATATATTTATATCAATTAAATCTTTTGTTATATTTTTTTTTTAGTTTGTTCGTATATAAAATATTTACTTTTAGCTTATTTAATTACTTTATTAGTTTATTATTAAATTTAATGGAGAGAAAAATATAAATAAATTAAATCTACTAATAGTAATAAAAACAAAAAACAAATAACAAAAGAATATTAAAATACATTTTTATAGAAAATGAAGAAAAAGAAAAATAAAGACACATATTTGTAAAGAGCCCCACAAATATGTCAGTCAGATGTTTTTTTTGTCATTATCATTGTCGTCCTTATGTTTTTGTTTAGTATCTGGTAACAATGTAAATATTTTATAAATAAAATAACTTAATAATTTCTGATTTTATTTCTTATACTTTTTTTTTGTCTTATTTCATTAATAATTATATGTATTTTTAATAAAGATTTTATATACATTTTTATTAAAAAAAAACTTAAATATAATTTTTATATGGTAATTAATGTCACCAAATGTACATACATATTTATATATAATAATAATAGTAGTAAATTTACTGTTTCAAATTTATTTGTAAAAAAGGAAAAAAATCTAAAGAAAAACAATAAGTTTAGTTAAATATTTATTATAGAAAAAAAAGAAAAAGAAAAAAACAAATAAAAACATTTGGTTTCTTTTTTAGTCTTAAGTATATTTATTAATTTAGTAGTTAAGCCTTATTAAATATAATAATAAAATCAAACAATTTTGATATAAAGTAAAAAGAAAGAAAAACAAATACAAATATAAATGAATATAATAAAGAAAACTGTGATTGCAAATAATAAAAGAAAATTAATATTTCCAATAAAAATTAAAAAAAAAAAAAAAAAAAATACTAAACATTTTTGTTTTTATTTGTGTAATTTAATAAGAAATATTTTGCTTTTTATAGAAAGTTTTTTAAAGGAATAACAGCTACAAAATTATAACATTTTTTAATATAAATTGAAATACACAGAAAATATATTTAAAATATTAGTAATTTGAAGAAAATTTAAGGGTTTTTCACTTTTAGTATATTAAAGGACGCACAGTATGATGGCCCCATTGGTATGGCGAACAGTTGAGGTATCAATGTTCCTAACTCATATGAAAACCTATTTCATTGTAATATACCGTTTCTCAAAATTTTTGACCTGGCGTTATCCTTTCGTGAGCTAAAACAAAATGAAAAAAGGTCGTTTTTCAGGTTTATGTCATTTATTTCATACTTCTCTCATGGGAACAATATGCAAATTTAGTATTGTAAGACAGGTTTTTTGAAGGTGTATTTAACACTTTAAGTTATATTTTGAATTAAGTCAAATTTGTCCGAAATTTTGCAATTTTCCTCAAAAATTTTCCTCAAAAATATAATCATTTAATATATATACCGAAATGGTTTTCTTCATTTCTTATTACACTAAGTAATTTTAATTGTATTTTTCAAAACATAGATTCATTTGAATATAATTTATTCAATATAAAAGGAGTTTATAAGATATTGTGGTACCAATGAAAGCGCTTATTTTTATAACATATACAACGCATTTTATTTTAATTAGTTTAGTTATGAAAAAAAAAAAAACTTTTTATTGAATATCGACAAAATTTCTGCTAAAATTGCATTTGTTTACATAAATAACATGTAGAGAAACTGTTAGAAAAACCTTTTTTGATAACCTTTCCAT
Organism: Phormia regina; assembly: GCA_001735545.1. Classification (NCBI taxonomy): domain Eukaryota; kingdom Metazoa; phylum Arthropoda; class Insecta; order Diptera; family Calliphoridae; genus Phormia; species Phormia regina. The sequence continues at coordinate 3,222 of MINK01177679.1, forward strand.
TAGAGATTTTATAGTGGTTTCAGACACTTTTTTGGAACAGTCTTCCCATTTTCTTTTAAAACCTATTTTGGGACACCTCTTCTGTCCACTTGGGACCTTTTTGATTCTCTTTTCACAAAAGTTCAATATCTCTTCATTGTTTTTCGCTTCGGACAATTTTGAAGATTGACCTCTAATGGTACAAAAACTATGTTATTGTTGTGGTACCACTCCAGAGCTTTCTTAGTTAGTAACATGATGCCAAATCGAACCAAAAATACGTAGACCCATTGTGATCTTGAGCATCATTAGCATATAAACCAGTACATATGTTTCGTAGTGCATTTTACAAAAAAAAAAAAAAAAAAATTTGTACGATATTTGATTTTAATTTCCATGAACTATTATTGGCTTAAAATTTTTTTTGCAGCACTCCAATCTTGAACATTTTGGACTTTATATGTTTTCAACCTCGCATTAACATTAACTTTTCTTACCAAATAGCGTTAGTACTGTGTTAACCGGGGTGCCTTTCTACCAGAATGTGTTTGAAATTCTTTTCAATATGCTTTAAATTTCTTTGGCCTGCAAAATATCATGTGGATATTTTTTCTTCCCGGACCATGTTTCCCATCAATGGCTGAATTCTTCTGATACCATTTAATAACATTGGAAACAATGGATTTTGAATATTTTGAAACTGTTTAGTAATTTATAGCACCTACATCTTTTTCATCACTCATTTTGATCAAAAATAAAAATCAATCAAAAGATTTTTCTGCCTAAGCAGAAAGTTGTGAGGAAAAATGTGTGTCATAAGATTTTTAGATTTCTTACAAAATTCTAAATAGCATTGGTACAGTAATCATATAAATATATGAAACTGAAATTGGAAATTTTTTCGTTCCGAAAATATGACAGTTAAAAACGGAAAAAAAATGTTAATTTAACAAATGAATAAATGAGTGTCCAACATAAAATTTTGAACAAGTTCGAAGTAGAGTTTTATTAATATTATAGGTAATTTTATAATTTCAGGTATTTTTTAGCATTTTAAAAATATCGTTTGTGGAAATATCGTTCTGCAGTTACTCACTACACGCAAAGAAAAAAAAAAAAAAAGGTAAAATTAACTTATTTATTGAAAAATTAACTAAATGTTTGGAATTTTCATATATGTCAACCATATTAACATTTTGATTGTGGGTAATCATTAAATGATTAAACCAAATTATAAAAATTGCTATCAAGAACACGGTATTGAAATCAATGAAAAACTGCTACATAAACATTGAATAGTTGTGGTGGACATGCTGCAACAATGTTTTTTCTCTGCGTGTATATATAATTGTTGAGGTAATGTCCTTGTTTTTAAAACAACACTAAAATTTTATATCCATATGGAAGAAAGTTATGTCAACAATATATAATTTTTTAAGAATTTTAAAAATACCGGTTCGCAAACATTTACCGTGTTCAAGGTTTGTAATGAATTTCATTGAAATCGGAGATGTTGAATCCGATTGCTTTCCGTTTTGACATGAATATCTGTATTATGTAAATACAAATGTTCATGTTCCGTATTATGTAGAAAATTTAATAGGATAATTTTATAGGTCGTTGACGATAGGCTGGTTATCAGGTTATANNGATCCAGCTCAAGCTTTTGGGGGAGGAAAATAGAATGATTTTCATAATTATTTACCATAATTTTAAGATTTAGTACAAATATTTCATTAAAACTTTTCATTTTGGGGAGGGAAATTTCCCGTTTTCTCTCCCCGTGGATCCGCGCCTGTACTAGTCCTTACTGTGGCTACAATTATTTTTTATTTACTACATTTATAGTGGACATGTTCATCTTCTATATGCAATTTAAATCATTAAAATTCTTTCAAAACTTTCGGAGATACCGAAGTTTTAAATGGAAAGTGTCTTATATTCCGTTTTAACTTCATTTTGAAAGAGTTGTCCATGTTGATTTTGCTAAATTAAAATGAAAAAAATATTTCGAAATTTAAAAGCAACTAGGGAATAGAAAAATATATTTTATACGTTGAAGATCCTACAGATGGCGCTAATTGTAGAGACTTTTTAAATTTTAATAATAAAAATTATTCGATGGAGTATTAAAAAAAAATATATAAAAAATAAACATTTTTTTTTGTTATATTCTGAAATTTAGTATTGTTGTTTACAATTTAAAAGAAGAGTTATTTCCTATTTTTTCCCATTAAAATAATAATAATATTGTCCAAACATAGTTTGAACAATAAAATCTCAAATCGTACAAACTACTTTTATTATTATTATTATTATTATTATTATTATTATTATTATTATTATTATTATTATTATAATAAGTATAAGTATTATCATCATTGGTATTAATATTGAATAATTACTGTTAGAATTATAAATAACTGAATTGTATTATTTACTTATTTATGCATGTAAATTTGAATTCTTTACATAAAAATGTATAATTTTGTATTTATTGTGAATNNAACCCGAAGATCGCAAAAATACGAAATAAGCGATTTTCCGGTCTCTTACTTATAATCCTCCAACTGGTGACACCACGTTTCAATAAAAAATCCAAATTTACTTTTGAAATCCCAAATTTTAAATGTTGATAATTTATTTATTATAATTGGAATCGACTTCTTCTGTAACTCCAATTAGCTAATAATTTCTATGGAAATTATTACGAGTTTATTCAAATATTTTTTTCAAAAAATTTATAAATTTATAAATATCCTTTTATTACACTAAAGCCTAAAAATTGTTTATATTAAAATTTTTCTTGTTGTTAAATCAACATTGGTTTAGAATTTAATAAAAAGTTAAAAACTATAAAATATATAAATTTTGAGCAGGGAATCGAGTGAAATTATGCAAATTTATGATTTACTCAACTAAATAATTAAAATAATAATTTAATAATGAAAGGGCTTGGGAGAGGTAGATTTGTCCTTGATCCTTTTTAATTAAATATTGTATGATCCATAAAAAAACCTATTTCCAATGGATATTGCAAATGCTGATACTGTTTTGATTAGAAGTTTATACGAAAATTCTTTTTTCATATTTCGACAAAACTTCCATTTTTATAAACTTAATAACGATATATAATCTTTTATAAAAATTATTTTATTATATTCATTTCAAAACAAAGGCAAAATACTTTCAATTTATTTTTATAAATTAAAATGATAAAGGAAAGAATAGAAATTATTACCTTTAAAAATAAACACTACAATTTTTACTAGTTTTATTAAAAAAAAAAGAATAATAATTATATAACAACCACAAAATACATTCATTAATCAAATAGAAATTGTATAATTAAGAATTATTAATGAAAAGCTTATAATTGGTTTTGTAATATAATATAAAATAATTATATTTTTGTAAAAAAATAAAAGAAAAAACAATTGTTTTAATAAATCATTTTTATAATTATTTTTGCAGCAGAGTAAATTTATTAAACTCTAATTAAGTTAATAATACAAAATAAGCTAAAAAATAATAAAACATTGTGTTAATTATTGCGATTTAATATACAACTTATTAAAAAAAATAATAAAACTCAACTAGTATTTTAATTTGTATAATATATAATTTTTTTTTTTTTTCACTTTTAACAAAGTTTATATAAATAATTAAAAATGTTTGTATTATAAATATAATTAAAATGGATTACAAAGAAATAAATATAAAATATTTTTTATATAAAAAACTTAGAAAAAAAAAACTCTGAACAATTTAAATGAATTTATTTAATTTTAAAAGTAGTTACAAATAAAATAAATTGTATACTGTAAAGAAAAAAAGAGATGAGGATGAAATAATATGAATCTAACGAAATAAATAAATATTGTTGAAACTCTAATACAATTTTTTTGTTTTATTTTAATAAATAAAATTTTGCTGTTTATATTATATTATTTTAAAGAACCCCTAAAGTATGCTTTATTAAGTTCAAAGTACAAGTATTACAACAAATGTTGCTAGCGTATGAGTGTTATTAGTGGTAATGTTAGTCATACGTAGTAATCATGAGTGATACCATATCAAAACGAACAAAATACATTTTTTGGATTTGAATTTAAGAATAAAAAAGCAATTGAATTTTTTCCAAAAGTAATCATACTTTATTGCTCATAACCTCTAAAGTATAAATTGTACAATTCTTATTTTTGTTTCAATTAATAGAAAAACACATTTACTCTAAAACAACACGTAAAACATTTATTTATTTCGAAAGTTCAAAGGTCAAAATTTATAACTGAAAGATTAAAGCTTAAGATCTCAAAAAACGGTATTTTAAAATTCTTTAAAATTACATATATCAATAATGAAACTTTTCTCTGTATTTGTGCCTCTATTGGCTTAGGAGTTATGACCAAAAAACGAAAAAAAGCATTTTTTTTTTTTTTTTTTTTTTTTTTTTTTTTTTGTAAAATTTAAAATAATTTTGAAATTATTTTATTTATGAACACATATATAAGAAGACTAAAATTTTTTTGTATAAAATTTGACTTTAGATCATATTTTGTCACATAACTTCTAATCTAACGGTAAGTCGAACATGAAATTTTGCACAGACATGAATTAGATTTATTTGAATTTAATCCCTATTTTTATTACGAATTTAAATTTTTTTGTTTGAAAATTTCATTTTTTAATTTATTCGAAGATCACAAATTTTATATTTGAAAATAAAGGAAAAAAATATTATTCAGTAATTAACCCGAAATGAAATAATCGAATTGAAATCGTATACAACGCTACATGTTGATGTGTCGACTTATATTAAATGAAATGAAAGATGTGTGGATGTTTAAGACATTTGTACATGCACTTGTGTGCTTATGATATTTTTTTTTGCTGTCCGTTTTGACATGGAATCATTCTCATATGTTTAGCATGGCTGTTATAAAATATATTGATTTTTAAGAGATTTTGACTTTATTTTATTTTTTTCTCTCTCTTATAAAACTTTTGCAAATATTAGCCAAACTGCAAATTACTTTTTATGTGTAAGTATATTCAAAGATTTTTACATTTTATATAATAGTGTTAAAGAAGTTTACCACAAAACACAGTGGTTCGAAACTGCTTTTGCAAATAAATCTGCAACTCCAATGGTTTAATACCATTTCAGTATTTCAGTAAATGTATTTACGTACAAATGTATGAAAAATTTCGTAATTAAAGAAAAGGAGAAAAAGTTTTTATTTAGTTTTAAGCAAATTTTTAAAATTTAATATAACGTTAGAATATCGAAATTGATATTTTATGTAAAAAAGGTTAGTGGAAAGTTATCTTCGAGCAGAATTTCTCTTAATTTAACATTTTTGTTAAAAAAAATATATATATTTTTTCATTCCGTGTATAACACTTCAAAGGAATCATCTAAGACTAATTAGAAAAGGTTGCTGCTGGGCATATAGATTCGACCGAGCCGAATATAACATTCGCTCTTGCTTTTTTAACAGAAATTTAATATTTAAACTTTAATAAAATTTAAACGAATAGTGATATTTCATTTAAATTTTAGTATAATATGTACAAATTTATCTTAAAATCGGAGAATTTAAAAAATGCCCACGTTTTAGCAAAAAAGACCCAAAATCTGCAACCATTTTTCATTAAAATGGTCACCCTTTCTTTATAAGGGGCTTTTGTTAGATACTATTTTTTGGGTGTTTACCTTACATATGGAACTATTTAATTAAAATACTTTTTATCCAATCCTAGCTTTGCATTTTAAGAACATACAAAATATAAAGAAAATAAATTGAAATTTAAAACTTTTGAATAGGTTTGCGGGAGCCGACTTAAAATTTTTCATTGAAATGGCCACTCTGCCATTATAAAGGGCCTTACAAATATAAATATATAATTAAAATACTTTTAAGTCCATCCTGAATTTTTAGAACATACAACAAATTTAAATTGACAACATTTGAATAGGGCTGTGGGGGTAGACTTTGATTTCAAACTCCTCCGAATTTACTTTACACACATTGGCAATAAAATTTCTTTTGAAAGCCTTTAAGAAATGACAAAGCCCAGAACAAAAAACAAACTTAATGCGAGTTTAAATATTGACACTTTTTAGAAAAATAAAACAAAAATATTAATGGATTTTTAAATTCCAATTTTAGATTCTTAAATAAAAACAAAATTATTTATTTGTAAGAAATCTGGAAATTATAAAAAAAATAATATTAAGCACGCCACATAAAAATCTAAACTAAAAAATTAGTTAAAAATTTATTTTAAGTCAAATATCTCGTAAACTAAAAGACATACCCACACATGCAAGGATATTTTTTGTAGAAATTTACAAGGATTAAATAGATATAATAATATTAATAATAATAATAATAATAATAATAATAATAATAATAATAATAATAATAAATAAAAGCACATTTTCCAGATAGTCAAGTTTGAAGGGCCATCCACTTCCTCCCTGACAAACTAGGAATCTGTAACCTGAAGGGTCCTAAAAAATTATTTTCGTAAAAGAACTTTGAAACCACTGTGCAAATTGCATCATTACAAAATATATTTACAAATGTTTTAGTAAAATCTGAGAAACATTTCAAAAGTTTTCTCATAAAAATCATTATCAAAAGATATTGCAGGATGTTAGTCAGCAAAAGCAGACTACAGTTTTGAAAAGATTTCATTATAATCACGAAATTTTATAAAACATATTTAGGGTCATAACACTTTAGTTAAGTACAAGTGTTATTGCAATATTTGGCACATAAGAAAGTGTACATTTTTTAACAGCATAATAGTTAAAATATAATAGTTAAAAGATTAAAGAAAATAAATAAAAACCATGGCTATTAAGCTTAAGAAATTTTATTATTAAGCTGATTTTTTAAATTTATTTACATAATATTAACTAAAAATTCTTAAACTAAACATCTTAAATTTTTAATAAAAATTTCCTATTTAAATTTATTAAGTTATATTTGCTCAAAAATTTATTTTGAAGAATTCATTTTGAATGCTAAATTTAATAAATTAAAGTGTTTTTAAGTTCACAAACTTTTCTTCTGCTATCTTATAGCTACTATATCAACATTATATAAGTAAGTACTTAACAAATTTTCAAAGTTCAATTTTTCTTCCTCTTTTTTTTAATTTTATTTGATTTCTTAACATTAACCATCATAAGCATTAAATTCTACATGTTTCCTAGTTACCACAAAGTTAAAAATAAAACAAAATTTTTAATAAATTAAAATAATATAAACATTAACTTTTCTTTCAAAAAATATTTTTTTATTACTTTGCTTACTGGCTTAGAATTAACTTAATTATAAACTGAAAAATAAATAACCAAAATCAATTTACTGTTTAAGAATATCAATGATGTGTAAAGATTAACTTTTGCCTTAACAATCCTATAGAAAAAAAAAAAACAACAAAACAAACGATTTAAAAATAACAAAAATAAATTTGTGTTATAAATAGATATTTAATTAAATCATATACATATTTATTTTGAAAATATTTTCTCAATAATACGATTATTTTCTTAAAAATATCAACATTTTATAGTTAATCCATTCTTAGCTCATTAATAAGTTTAAAAATGCAAAAGAGTATTTCAGCTTGTGGAAGGGTAATAATATTTTTCTATATATAATGAAGCTTTTTATATAAATTCAAAATACATAATTTTTTTTTTTTTAATTTAAGACATTTTATTAAAGTTTCAGTAAAACACTAAACGAAAATTTTATAAAGCAGATTTATGTTATGTTATAAATGTCTTTATGAAAACCTAATGATACCAAAACTAGCTTGCAAAATAGGTTTATTTTCAAATCAAAAGAACTATATAAAAAAATGGTATAGAAATTAATCTGGAATATCCAAGTGGCTGTTGTGATTTTAATGAAAATTTACATAGTGCACAGCGGGGTCAAAAGTATTTTTTTGGAAATAAATCTGTATCTCCAAAACTACAATTCGGATTAAATTGAAATGTATGGATTAGTTAGAGAAGAGAACTTAGGTTTTCAGAAGAATCATCTTGTAGTCACCCTGTGATAACACAAGATAATCTAGAGGTTTCCAAATTTGACTACCTCGGTTTGTAAAAGCTTCAAAAATTCTACAAGAAAAAATTGTATATTCCTGTAAAGTACTTATCAAGATAAAGAAAAATCGGGTTACTTACGTTATCTCTTACAGTTAAAAAGATATTTACACCTGATTTTTGAATTTTGTGATTTTTTTTAATTTTTCGGAGAAAAGTCCTGATATATAAGGGATAAATTTTTTTAATATAATGTAATTTGCTACTTATTTTAAAATAATATGCTGAAAAAATTGCCAAAATAATTGTGTTTAAATCGATATATACTGTATACAACGTTTTAGAAATAATGTCGAAAAAACTAAGAGAATATGCTTTTTTATTCAATTAAATAATTTATTTAAACATATGACTTTTTTCATGAGATCTGCTTTTCTGCATTCGTTTTTGGCCGTACGGGATACAGTTTGTCGTTCTAAATATATTTCTTGATAAAAGATCATGAATAAATTTAAAAAATCTCACGTCTGAGATCCAAAAATCTCAGACCTTATTCTTGAAAAAGGAAAAAAATTTGAACAAAAAATCAGAAATTCAAGTGTAAATATCTTTTTAACCGTAAAATGTTACTTAGGTAAGTAAACTTAAGTTTTTATCTTGTCAAGAAATTTGCAGAAACATAAAAATTTTTGTAGAAGTTACGATTTTTTGACTACAAGAAAGGCCTTAGTCCTCCTTCTAGAACGCTTCCATACAACTCAAATTTATCCAAGCAGTAGTTTTGGAGACTACTGCGCATAAGCCCCTTGTGTATCGTAGCACCACCTAAATTATACCATTTGAATATTTTTAAAAACAATCTTGATTTGTTATATCTAACTCGATTTACATGAAAGGATTCTATAAAAAACCTTCTTTGATTTGAGAGATATTAAGCTTCACTGATAAAAATCTGCAGTATTTATATTTTTCTGAAAGATAACTTTTTATAGAAAAGTGTGTGAAAGAAAAAATATAAAACTTTAGTTCTAATAGAACCATGGTCGTCCAAGTTTGTTAAATTTTTACTTAGATTAATATAGTCTTATGATTTTAGTATTATAAACTTTTCTCTCCGAATTTTGAAAACTTAAAACAAATTAAATTATTTGAACAATTAATTTATTAATTGAATAATTACAATACAATAACGAACACTATTGCTCGTTGTAGTAAAATAGAACAGAGTCTCTGGTAGGACTCGAAACCACAACTCCCAGGCTGTCAGTCTAGCGCATCGGAGCAACCTTAAGCAATTTCATTTCATGAAATTTATTTCAGGTATTAAAATTAAATGCTCGTAACGTATGAGTGGTATATAATATAACCAATTACATATTGATCATACGTACCGAGTACAATACATATTTATTGTTGTTATTGCTTAATTTCACTTTCCATACTACATCTCCATAAAACAGAAATTAAAATAAATTATTTCCTATGATTGTTTTTATGGACTTTCTTATTAAAATATGAATTTTTGTCTTAAACTTTTTACATCAAATTTATTTCAAGTATTTCTTTATAAGAACTTTAAAGAACCAACAGGAAATTAAAAGATATTAACATTGTACAGGAAATAATTTTTATTCTCATCCAATATCTTTAGTTGTAAGTCTCTCTCAATATGTCTGTTTAACTCAGTGTCTGTCTGGATATACTTATACAGTAAAAACCTACAAACATACATACATACATATTTGATGTTTGCTTTAAATATTTCTTTCCTTTTTTTCTCTCTTCTTGTATTAATAAAACGTGTAGTGATTATTTCATTTTTGTTACAATACCAACTCCTACACATACATAAACAATTATACATATTCATATACATATTTTCATATGACTTGACTGACTCAATGTGTCAGGATTCCACGTGCATTCATTTATATATATTTTTACTTTTTCAATGGAAAAAAAAGAACAAAAAAATAAAAAATAAAATAAAAATCGAATGAATAAATGAATGAAGAGTTGTGATGTTTAAGTGTCTATGAGTGAGTGAGTGAGTGAGTGTATGTATATGAAACCATATGTATGTATATTGATGTTTGTTTATTTATTTTATTTTTTGTTGCCTCGCTAAGAGATTTTACGTACTGATAAGTATGAATGTATAAATGTTTTTGTTTACGTCTCTGTACGTGATGACAATACAAATGAAATTGTTACATTCTTTTGCACTTTCACTCTTACTCACCTTACTATTTGTAGTCACTTACCATTTACATGAACAAAATACTTACCTACATATATACCCACTTAAAAATTATATTTACAGTTTAATGAGTTAGTTTGTTTTTCGTTGGTATTATTTTTTTGGGAGAATAAATATATAGGTGCATATGTATGTATATTTTGTTCCGATGTAAGTATTTTGTTGGTATATTATATATACTTATATGTATTTCTGTTTATTTCTCTGTTACGAATATTATTGTAATTTTAATTTTGTTTACTTGAGTGAATATTTATACGTATATGTAAGGAGTGCGATCGAAAAAAACTTAACACACGTTTTTCCTTTTTTCGGAATCAATATTAACTTTTTGATCTAGTTATCATTGATTTGTGCTGATTTTCAACAAAATGAGAGACACAATAGATTTTCGTGCTAAAAAATATTAAAAAAATTCCTACAAATAAATGGCCACGGAATTAAATTTCTGCCGTCAAATTGTTTATACTGTTATTAGTATCCAGAAAATTTGGCCTTTCATATGAAACCTATTCCCAGTACCACATGGTACTGGGAAGATAAGAATATTGAAGGGAATTCCAAACACAACTGGTAGAAAATTAGCTCAGTTATCTCAATGCTTCGACTATTTGGTGAAAACATTTAAAGCTAATGCAGAGCTGATATTATAAAAAGTCTAAAAAGTTTCAGAAAGGAATTGTGCAGGAAAATTTAGAAGTCAAGAATAGGATTCCGTAATTAAAACAAAATTTCGTACAAAAATATTCAAGTTGTATAATTGACGAAGAAACATATATGCTTGCAGAATTTTCGCAGCTAATGTGTCAAAACTTTTTATAGTTGATGGACGAGGCAATGTTAAAGACAAGTTTAGGACCAAAAAACGGAAATTTTTTTTTACAAAATCCTTCACAGTTACAAGTCCCTCAATTGACTTACTAATACACATTTCCCTGGTTGTACTGATATATAGTCTGGGCTGCGATTTGATAGTGTCAAGTCTACGGTAATTGTCTCTTTGGTCTGATAGCAAAGACGTAGGAATAAATCCAGGGAAGAATCAGTTAGTTCTTTTCACCAGAAAATGTAAGGTCAAGTGGAGCCAAATACCTGGGTGTTTATCTGGACAGCAAATTGTCCTAGAGAAGAAATACTCAGGAGAGAGTAAAAAGGGGACTTAATAGCTATTACACCTGCCGGAACTCTATAGGTAGGCATTGAGGACTCGGAATATTAGTGATTTCTTTGATATACACTTCGGTTGTAAGACTGATTCTTACTTATGGCTGTTCATTATGGTGGAAGATTTTAGATAAATTGACTTACAGGATCCTTCTTTGTAAAAGTAAAAGATATGCTGCAACTGGCTTCTCTGGTGCAATGAGAAGTTCAGCTCAAGCGGCGCTGAACATCATTATCCACTTACTCCCAATTGAGGAGATCGTGAAGGGTATGTGTTCTTGTAGCCTATTGAGATTGAAGGTGCTGGGATTATTGGGGAACTTCAGAGCGAGGCATGCTAGTTCAATTTAATGGTCGGAAACTATCCGTGGCTGAACCAATGGATAATGTCGGAACCATAATAGACTTCGGGGCTACTATTTAAATACCTAACAGGGACCTCCGGGTTGGAGTAGAAAACTCCACAGAGCCATCTGTCTACACAGATGGCTCGTAGATAGATGTAGGTACGGAGCAGTGATTTATTTTTGGGGAACTGATATCAGACGATCATATAAATTGTCTGCTGTAGGAAAATTTTGAACGTAATTCTGAGATCACCATATATGTTGACAGTCAGGCAGCGTTATTGGTCCTGAAATGCCACAATTTTAGGTCCAGATTAGTCTTTGAGTGTAAAAAGGAATTGAGAAGACTAATGAAGGTTTATAAGATAAGACTCTGATGAGTCGCAGGACACTCCCGACATTTTCGGCAACGAAGAAGTATGAGTCGTAGTAGTATAAGAATCATAGTAGGAATGATTACTGGTCACTTCCTACTAGGGAACGTGATGAGTAAATGGGATATTGGCACGATAGATTTTTGCAGGAAGTGCAATGATGTAGAGGAACTAGAGACAGTGGAGCACATTCTCTGACATTGCGAAGAGCTTCAGTGGCGTAGGCTGAAGTGGTTTGGAAGCCACACACTGTGGTTAAGGGTTTGTAATAGAAATAAGATGGCTTAGGGACTATCGGAACTAATTGCTAGGGTTTTATCTATGTTCTATCCTCTTTCTTTGCTTTCTATTTCTTAAAGAGATCACAATGAACCATTATGGTCTCTGGGTGGAGGAGTGAATACGCCACCCTTTAAAACCTTTAAAAAAAAATGTGTACCAGGAAAAGACAAATTACGAAATTGCACATAGTTTAGACCAGTGGAGGTATATTGAGCTCTTGTGGAAAGTGAACAGAACAAGTAAGTTGTCCCAAAATACCAAAGATCAAATTCCTAACTGAAGGGTTACAAAAAATGGTCAACAAATTTATTAGTAGCGGTGAGAACTATAAAGGTAATATTGTTCTGTAATCTGTAAAAAATTGTCAATTAAATGAAATAGAAATGAAAACTATAAAATCAACCATTTCCAAGTTATTGAATATTATATATATTAGGATTTTTTCGAACGCACTCCTTATACATATGTCTATAATTATGTGTGCGTGTGTGTGTCTGAATATGGATATAATTGCAGATATATTTCCTTTTAAAAGAATTTGTTTATTTAGCTATTTGGTTGTTTATATAAAACTTATTTCGTTTTTCTTTATTTCCTCTTCACTAGGTGAGTGTTGGTATGTTAGAGTTTAACATGTCTGTATTAATATAAGATTATTATAATATAATTATTTATATAAAAATATGTAGATATATATTTATATACATATGTACATACATATATAAAAATAAATATAATAATGTTTTTATTACATATATATATAAATACATATACATATTTCCTTTAATATATTCTTTTTATTTATATACATATGCATATAAGTATATAAGTATATATAGACTTTGTTTTTATATTTTCTTTTGCTCCTTAATAAGTTTCAAAGCTATTTCTATTTTTCATAGCCTAGGCTGTATGTGTCTATGTTGCTTCTGTGGCTGTTTATGTTTAATAATAATTGGACCTGATGTTTTAAGAAATGATGACTTCAGAGAAAATTTTCATTTTTTTCTTCTTCTTCTATATTTCTTAGCTTATTATTTTTTATATTTATAAATGTATGATGTACACGAGTAATGTTTAATCAAATTAATTTCATGTTAGATTAAACATCTAAAACGTGATTATTAGTTAGTGGTGAATAAGTAGAAGTAGAAACAACCAAGAATCATTATAATACATTATGATAGATAATAGGTTTTTCCTTTCAAACAACAGACCATTTTTTTATATAAGTATAAATGATAAACTCAAAAAGAACATTAAATATAAGTACTTTAATAATAATGCAATTTAAATGATATTAAATATAAAACTTTTAAACAAAACCAAATAATGATAAGAGATGATGGATATGATTTTTAAAATTAAGAGACGTTATGCAAATTTGATGTAATTTTTGGCTGAGTAGGGGTAAATTAGTATCATACATTTTGAATAAAAAAAATGAACTTTAGTGCAGTTATGCTGAATTTAATATAGTGGACTGTAATTAGTTGACTCGCTTAGTAGGTTCACTTTTTACTCAAAATTTTTATAATTTTTCATGGGATGAAAACATATAAAATAATAGGTTGGAAAGTACGATGTTGGGAAAAAAGAAAATGTAAGAATGCATTGGGCAGTAAAATTCTTTTAGTTTTTATTGATGCTCACCATTAGTTAGTTCAAAAGAAAGAGCCTTTATTTGCGAAATACATATAATATAAAAAAAAATAGTAAATTATCGATTTGTAGACATTAAATTACAAGCTTTAGAATTCATAATAACTCATTCGTTACTTAAAATTTAATGTATTTGTATTAATATTTTTAAAAATAAAAAATTATAAAAACAATTTGTTTAAAATAAATAACACATTTTTTTAATATATTTTATCATAGTTATTGTGCTTTATACGTTAAAACTTACTATAAACATTTTTATTTGATCATTTATTTTCATATTTTTAATTTTAAATTGATTTTTTAATAAACATTTTATTTTTTGCTAAAACTCATTTTTTTCAAATATATATTTTCAAAAGTCTGTCTTATTAAAATTATGTCATTCATCAGAAATATTTTTCTTTAAAAATAAAAGTACAAATGATGATAGCGTATGAGTAATATAAATTCAAAACAAGTAAACTGATATTAATCATACGAACAGTGTGCTTTAGATAGAACATTTTTATACTTTTTTTACTAGTAAGAGTATTATATTTGGATTGAAAAAAGTAAAAATTTTAATTTTTTATACAAAAATAAAACAAAAAAAAAAAAGCAATTTTTGCATTATCTTCTAAATTTCCATAATATTAGAAAATAGGCTTTGCAAAAAAGCTGGCTTTTAAAAAAATATCGCTAATGTTTTTGATAATTAAGCACAGATCACAAAAACATATAATTCTAAACACTAATTATTAAATTGTGGACCATTTTTGAAAATACTTTCTTTGGAGATTTGAAAGTTGTTTCAGTCATTTTTTTTGGAACAGTATGAACATCTTCTGTTAAAATCTTTGGCATTTTGCGACACATTTTGTGCTCTTAAATTCACTTTTCACACGAACTGGTCTAAGCTTGAAATTTTGAAAAATGACCTCTCTTGGTACTAAAACTATGTTATTGATTTGGTACCACACCAGAGTATTCTTTCCGTAGTGACATTATACCAAATGGGTCTAAAAATATATGGATACGTTGAGCTTCCTAAGAAAAGAAGATGTCTTTTTTGCAAATATTCCTTTATGCATATTTTGTATTTATAAATTTACTTTCCTGTTTTGTCGCAACTGCAAAAAGCTTTTAGATTCTAAACGTACCTTCAGCATTACTTAGAGCATTAGCAATAAAAGTTTTTGAGACACAAGCTGCTAAGTTTCTGCCAGCACTTACGTTTCTTCGTGTGTATTTTTGTATGAAATTTGGTTTTAAATTCCGAATCCTATTTTTTTTTTTTTTGCAGAATTCCAGTTTGGAATTTTTTGAACTTTATATGTTATCAACTTTCCCATTAGCTTTAATTTTTCGCACCAAATAGTCGAAGCACTAAGAAATCTAAGCTGATTTTCTACGAGATGTGTTTGGAGTTCTTTTCAATTTCAGGCCTTCCCAATATCATGTGGACATTTTTTCTTACTGAACTAGGTTTCACATCCTGTTTAATAACATTGGAAATGGTTTAACGGGCGACATTTAATTCTGTGGCCAATTATTTGTAAGACCGATTTGAATTTTTGGAAATATTTTAATAACTTGTAGGAGGTAAATCTTTTTCGTCACATATATTGATGAAAATAAGGACAAATTAACATGGTTGTTACTAAAAATAATAACTAAAGTATTTTTCCATGATAACTAGATAAAAAAAAAGAATATTGATTCCGAAAAATGTTATGAGGCAAAATGTGTGTTAAGATTTTTTCGATCTCACGCCTTATTAAAGTATTAAGCGAAAGTCCATTTTTCTCAAAAAGATGGATGATAGAACTGTTACGATAAACCCTATTTATCTGCATATGTTTCTAAATTATATTAAATTTTATATTATACGTCTGATATGTATTACTAAATCAATTGGGTTAATCGAATATTTTGCCATTAATCGGTTATTAATCGATCAACTTATAACCTCGAATAAATATTTGTCAAATAAATCGATTAATATGAAAAATCGGGTTTTTGGATACTTTAGTATAAACCCTATTCCAAATATTCACAATATTTCAAATTAATTTTTAATAAAATTGTTAAGTAATTTTCTACTGGAATTTAATTATTTTCTTAATTAATATAACTAACTTTCTAATTGGCTTAAAATATTTTTTAAATAAATTGACTGTATTTTAAAAATATATAGAAAACATAAAAATAAAATAAATTTAAGTTAATTTTTAGTTATTAATATTATCATTATAATGACTAGAGCAAAACTAACTAAAAATTAATTTCGTAATTGAAATCGATATTAAAATATAATGTTAATATTTAACACAAATAAGTTTTATATGAATAAAAGCAGCAGTACAAAATTTTATGAGAATCACACCATAAATTAGCGTATAAACCTACTTCCAAGAATCGTCCTAAAGAGCATTAAATTATAAAGTTGTTAGTAACAACGCATAATTCTGTATTTGAATATTTTATTATTTATTTGGCAAAAGTTTTGGTCTAAAATTGGCCAAAGGTCTAATATAAATTAAGTTTTTGGTTATCACATTTTTAATATATTTAATATTTTTACTTTAAAAATACAAGTATTTATATTTACATTTAATTATTTCAAACACAAATTCCTTAAGTAATAAATATTTCCAACTAAAAGCTCAGAAAGTTGAATGACATTTATATTTTGTACCTTTCAACATTATAAAACAAAATTATAATGAATGCATAAAAACAAATGCCACCAAATACTTTTACTCCTTCTAATCCTTAATAGTATTTATACATTTCTATGATTTCTCGGAATCCATAACGTTTTAACATTTAAAACTAAATATTCATGATGTCTACTAAATAACAAGATACGACAGATATTTTTTGTAAATAAACTCATTACAAATGAAACATCTTGAATTTTGTATTTTATCAACTCAAAATAAAAATTCTTTAAGAAATATTTGAAAGCCAACAACAGTTGTGTAAATTCACACAATTAAAATTTCTAAGTTTTCTAAAAGATAAAAGGCATTTCAATTCATACTTTTAACAAAGAAACAGAAAAAGGTGGCAAAATCTACAAAAATTTCTACGTTAAGTTGTTGTAAAATAGAAGATAAGAAAAGAAAAAGTAAAAAAAGTGAAATGAAAATAAGAAAAAAATTAAAGATACAATATTTGCATATTACCCCAGACTCCTGACGCCTTACTCAAACTAATTGTTTAACTTTAGTTGTTCAATTTATTTTCAAACACATAAAGTGAAGACTAAACGGTTTGGAAAAGTTGTTTTTTTTTATTTTTTTTTTTTTTGGGAAATAAAAAATGTTTGATTTTGTTTGTCAATGTGCTTTAATATTAAAATTTCTTATATACCCTTCACTACAGCTATAAAGTTTGTCATTTTGCTTGAAATTTACACAATTTTTATTGGAGAATAAAACAAATTTGTATTATTTAAATCCTTAAGAAATGCGTCCATGTGTCTGTTGAAATGGTGTTTATGAAGCCCACCTATAACTAAACTATGTTATTCATATATCAAACGATCAAAAATCTTTTCGAAAATTTTGCTATTGATATATGATATATGCTTAAAAAACCTGTTATTTAAACCTAATTTCTGCTTATGGCAGGATCTTTGTGTGTTTTGACAATTTTGTCTGAATTTTGCTGATGAAAAAATTAAATAAATCGGTTCAATTAAAACTGAGATGTCGAGCAATAATCCCTTTCGATTTTCTTAATATAAATACACACACCAATATGTATATTCAGTATATTACTAGCTTTGTAAATGTGAAACTATTATAGCATACTTTAAGGCGAAACTTTAATTTGTTGAAAAAATGATGAAGGCTATAAAAGATTCCACATAACCTAATAATAGATTAGATCTAATTTCTACTATTTTTTGTTATTGTTTTCGTTCTTTACAGATTTAAAATGTTCAATGAAATAGAAAATACTTAAATGGAATTGTGTAAATAACCGACAATTGCTAAAACATCAAAAATTTTAAAATTAAGCACTTAGTGTAGCAGCAAAACAAATTAACAAATCCTTGAAAAGTGCGTATATCCGACTTTTATTTTTTATGTTTTTCTCTAGTCTTTTTGACAGAAAAAGACCTTTTCGATTTGTTTTCTTTTACGGGTTTATTTGGCAAAAATTATGGTTTCTTTGTTAAAAATGATTATAGAATTTAAGGTTTATTTGTTTGTTTGTTTATTTATTATTATCTTTTATTTTCACTCCTTAGACAACAATCAATATCTGTATACAATACACGTACAATTACATTTACTTTTACAGGGGTTAAAAAACGCCAGTGAAAAAAACAAAATAAAAAGAAATTTATTCAAATTTTCTTTTACTTTTTTTAGCAAGACTTGCAAAAAGTTGAGTATAACGATAAAATAAAATAAAACCTTATAACTTAAAGTTTGTTTAGCAAAAAATAAAAAAATAACAATTTACCCAAGATTAACGATGTTGCGTTGGTGCTGAAAATGTTTGGTCAAACATGTCAGCAATGTCAATTCTATGTAAAGTCCCTTTTTTGAAAAAGGACTTTAAAATATTTGTTGTTTATTATTGCTTCATATTATTAAGCTATCAAGACTTTTGGCTCTGCTGAATATTCATGTAGATATGTTTCGTTTTTTTTTTTTTTTGTAGCAGAGAAACCATAAATAGAATATGAAGGTCAATTAATGTCTCAAGGTGAGAAGATCATTACACAGTGGCTTCTGTTGCAATAAAATGAAATTTTAAATTATACTAGAAATATTTGAATACTGAAAGATAATTGGTTTGAATGCGTTTTAAATTGTTTAAAATTTAAATTAGATATGAAAATGAGAGCACAAGAAAAATATTCGGACTAACACCTCACAATGTTTCCTCTGTCGACTTAACGATGTTTATCTATTTGTAAGTCTACCTGTTTGTGTATCTGTCCATTCATCTATCTCTCTATCTACTTATTTGTCCATGCCAACCTAATTAACAAAGTAACGGCCGCCATTTCAAATATATCTTGATGAAATTTGGCAGGAATTGCCACCTTGGCATAAGAAGAAATTACTAATTCCCAAAAAAGAGCTTAAAGCAAATAAATGCCTTTAAAGAAGAACCGTTAGACATATCTCAATAAAATTTCACATGTTCAGAGTTGAAATATTTCTGAACTGATACGAGGGGTGGGTCAGAATCGATTTCTGATCGGCTGGTTGGATTTGGATGATATAGGAGTGAAGAATGTTAAGTTTGGAAGGTGGAAGAGACCACAATTAAAAAATAAGTAACAATTTTTATCACATATTTTTATTTGACACAAAAGTCAAAGGTGCCAAATTTCATTGAATTATCTTCAAAATTACTTTGTTCACAAGGTTTACATGGTCAAACTGACGGACCGACATTGTTACATCGATTTAAAAATGTATTATAAACATCAGCATAAAATCATAATATCCCAACCACCTATGGAGGTGTAGGCTTTAAAAAAAGTAAAATAAAAGTAATAGGCAAGTACTTCAATAAATCAGAAAATGCATTTGTCGAATATATCATTTATTATTGAATCGATTTATTTAAAAAAACAAAATCCTTAGTGTAAACAAAACCTGTTTTTTCAACGTATATCTATCATTTATAAACCGAACTGAATTTCAATAGCGAAATTTTTGAAAGGAAGTCCAAACTTTTAATATATATATTATATATGTAAGCTGTCTATGGGCTTCAGAAACACAATATCAACCGACACATGGACGGTTCTATCGTCATAATTTCTGAAACAAAATGCATAAAATATTAAGTTGTCTACTAGCCGATGAAGTTTGAAGATATTACAAATAGAATGACACATCTATGGTGAAAGGTATAAAAATAAACAAAAACTTGATTACACAAGGCAACAAAATAAAAAAAATAAAAAATTGGAAAACTGAAAAAACACTGTAGAATTTTGATGTATTTTGGTTCTAGTAGTACAAATAGGGTCTAAATTTCAAATCCCATTTTTAAATTGTTTAGTAATATTAAAATTTTTAGACGTTTTCCACATAATGATAACTCTAAAATTGTTAGTCCGATATTATTGAAATAAATTAAAAAAAAAAAATATATTTAATACCTTATATTAAAAATCGAAAACAACAAAAACTGTAACAGCAACAAAATGAGATATCGATCATAAAAATCTATTGATTTTTTTTAAATTTCTTCGCAAATAAGTGAATTCACTAATTTTCACAAAATTTTAGTTTTATGAGAAATTTATTCACTTTTATTAAACTAAATTTACAAAAATTTTGGCCAACAATATCTTTAAATTATGTATACAACTGTTTTTGATGGAATCAATAGTTTCAGAGATGAATAAGAAGGGATTAAAGGTCATGTAAATATACATTTTTTTAAATTTATTTCAATAATAGTGGACTAAAACTTTTAGAGTTTTCATTAATTATGTAGAAAAACTCTTAAAAAGATTTATAATTTTACATAAACAATTTACAAAAAAAAAAAAAAATCCTCTCTATAGAGTTTAAAATTTGGCTCATTTTTAGACTACTGGAACCATAATACATCAAGTCTAGTTATTGAAGCTTTTTTTGTTGTTCACCTGTGTTATAAAAGCAACTGGTGCTTTCACGTATCCAACTATTATTAGCAGTTTAAATAAATAAAACAAAAATAAAATTAAATTGGAAATTAGGCAAAATATTGTTGATAGCTTTGGTTATATAAAAGACACAAAAAAACACTTATTAAAGTGTAAATTTAAATTAAAATAATTTTCTTTCAAGAACGCCTACATTTAAAATAAATTTTATAAGTCTACCTAACTATGAGGGTATAGAAGTTTAAATTTATAAAATAGCATCTAACCAAAAGAAAATACTAAAAGGTTTCGTACGTCAACAAATTTATGTCTGCTTATAATTTTTAAACTAAATCTAGAAAAAGAGAAAAACCAAAAATAAAATGTATTTATTCACAGGAAAAAAAACTGACCTCGACCTTTGCCAAGTTAACTGTTGTTGAAATGGTTGAAGGGACTTGAACATATGTTGTAAAGTATTTATATGCTTTCATATATATTTTGTTTTATTTATATCCTTTGTTTGCAAATATTTATCTAAGATTTGTTAATGAATGTTTTTAGTATTTTATGAAATGAGTTGCAACCAATTTAAATTAAACCAAAATGACATTTTATCATTCTTAAACTATCAAAATTAAATGTCATTTGGGATTATGATGATAAATATTGTGTTCCTTTTAAGCCTGTAGGCCGATTTTTTTTTTTTTTTTTTTTTTTTTTTTTTTTTTTTGAAAAAAAAAAATTGACTTTTTGATTGAGTAAGATAGATATTTGGAAGGTCATCTGATAGAAATGAAAAGGATTATTTGGTATAAAGTAAAAAAAGGCACAAAACTAATATGATTTTTGTCTAGAGATTAAAAGAATTTAAAATTTGTTTAGAAAATTAGTTAATTTTTGTGGAGAAGTATTTTCATAGAAACTAGTTATTGTTAATTGCTTTATTAAATTAGAAAAAAAAATATAAATATTTTGTCTAGGTCTCAATAATAATTAAATTAACACATTTAAAGTTTATACTGATAGAATGAGGATTAAATACAATAATGGTAAACATTGACAATACAATTATATAAGTTTGTGTATATTTTTTATATTATATGCTTTATTACGCATATGTAAATGATGTTAGCAACTATTTTCACTTATTTTTTTGGCTTCTTTTTAATTAAAATATTTCTTTTATTAGTTTCCTTTTTCCATAGCCAATTCAATGTCAATTATCACTCATACTATCGTAATAATTAAAAACAATTAACTAATGACAATACAATTTTAGAAATTTTATTACTAAGGAGTGTGATCGATAAAGTTGCTACAAATTATTAAACAATATCTTTAAAATTCAGATTAGACTTACAAATAATTGGCACAGAATTAAATGTGTGTTGTCAAACTGTTTCCAATGTTATAAAATAGTATCAGAAGAATTCAGCTATTGATAGGATATATGGTTTGGAGAGAAATAACGTCCACATGATATTTTGAAGGTCAAGAAAGTTGCAAACATATTGAAAAAAAAAAAAATCCAAACGCATCTGAAAGAAGAACACCGCTGTAAGCTCAGTACTCAAGTTATTTGGTGCAAAATGTTAATGCTAATGTGGAGTTGAATACATATGACGTCCACAATGTTCAAGAATGGCATGCTGCAAAAAAATTTTGAATCCAAGAATAGGGCACGAAAATTTAAATCAAATTTCATACAAAAATTCTCATGTTGTAAAAAGTATGACAAACCTTATGTACTAACAATGAGTCTACATATTACATAGTTCTTGTACCAAGAGAGGTCAATTCTATAAATTATTTAATATTTAACTTTTGTGAAAAGAAAACTAAATACCACCAAAGAGGTGTTCCACAAGATTGAGATTTTTTCGATCGCACATCTTATATATATAAAAAGTATATTGATTTTAAAACACCTTCTAATATTTTATCTCAATAATTAAAAGAAATTACACATCATATAACATATACAGTTGAGTAACAATTGACACCTAATAGCCACTAACGTTCCAGTTGAGAACCAGTTTAACCATTGAGAGCTACTAAGCAAATAGCAATTCGCGCTCAATAACAATCTGTGGCTGAGTGATACGTGTGTAAGATAATAAAACATCAAATAATTAAAAGTAACCTGGTTTCGAGTACCGATATCGACATTAACAAAAAAAAAAAAAGTTAAGTGTGAAAAATTTTGATGTTTTTGCAAAATTGTAAGATATTTTTAATATTGAATATTACCCTTGGGGTTAGATTTGTGACTTGGGTGAATTTTTTCCTTTTAGGCCAAAGTCATGATGAAGTGACAGCCCGACTATATGATATCCTAAATCATTGCCCATGTTTACCGAAATTCGGGAAGTGGCCAATTATCGATCTATGGTTGTATTAAGCATTTTTATACAACTGGAACAAAAATTAGTAGCAATTTAATAAAAAAGGAAGCCGTGTTTATAATATTTCCAATATTATTTGCTATTTTATTTGCAAAAACGAGAAAAAAAATGTATATTCAGTCAATCCCGACCATATGATACCCTACACTATTGTCTTTGTGTATCAGTAAAGGAGCCGATTATGTACCCATACTTGTATTAAGTGAAAAATTACGTCGCTACTAAGATTCACATGTATACACTTTTTGGTGATACCCGAAAATGGGCCTTATATGGCAGCTATGGCCAATTGTAGACCAATCTTCATGAAAATTGTTTTCTTATAAAAAAGTTATTTTTGTCGAATATTAAATTGATATTAAAATGTTTATTGGATTTACGTACGTTAAAGTGAATTTCAAGAGAGAGTTTCATATAGGAAAATTATGGACAGATCTTCCCAAAATTTGCCACACGAATGTAAGCTCACATAAAACTTAATAAGTTAAATTTCAAGTAAAAAATTTTAATTTTGGAGCATTTATGACTGTTAAAATTTGATTCCGGGAGAAAATTTGTATTGGGGGTATGGGAAATTATGAACCGATCATGACCAAATTTCATAGATTTACATGGACAGCCAGCCAGTTGACTAGACGAAGGGAAGGACATAGCTAAACCGACTAAGAAAGTGATTCTGAGTCGAACGGTATATTTTAAGATTATAACATTTGCACAAATACATAATACCCTTACCACCTATGGTGGTGTAGGATATATAAAAACTTCTTCAATTGTATATTCTCTTAATAATTATTTCATTTTTTCCATTTTTATTATTTTCCATTCTTACTCCTTTTTATTATAATCGTAGACTCTGCTAATTACAATCTCATTTTCATTTAAAGTATTCTTTATTTAATTGCCATTTTATAATGATTGGACGTTGTATGGCAATTAAATTGAGATAATTGCATTCATACCATCAATATGTTAAAGAGGAAAAAGAGAATGCATGTAAATTTTAAGTGCAGCATTAATAAAATGTAATTTAAAATAAAATATTTAAATGATGATGATAATGCTGCTGGGGTAAGAGGGTTTTCCATTATAACGAAATTAAAAGCGTAATGTAAAGGTGTAATTAAACAATTTCTACGCTGAAAATAGTAATATAAATGAATGAAATATATTAAATGTTTTTAAATATTATACATTTAACAAGAATTCATTGTTTCAATGAAAATTTTCATTAAAGTACAATAAAAAAATTAACAATGTTATGAACAGTATTTAATTAAAACTATTAATTATTACTATTTTCAATAAAATAATTACTTGATTTAATGTAATAGTTCCGTAATTTAAAAATTGTGTATACATAAAACCAAATGTATTAGTACATGGAATTCACTGATTCAAATGCAAAATTCACTTATTGTGGGACAAAATATGATCCCACTGAAAACAATGTACTATTCATCCAAATTATTTATTTTAATTAATAGACGTATCCATTGATTCAATCTATAAAAAAAATTTAATCAATTCTTTTGACATTGAATTTTAATGTTATTGTATGACTATACATTTTTTCAATGAACTTGTACATATATCTTCAAATTTACTGTACAAATTCATTGAAATAATGAAGTTTTTGCTTATTTATTTCATTGAAAAAATAAACGAAATTATCTTCTTATATTAACTTCGCTTTTTGGTTCAGTGTACGGTGGGGCAGAATCGATTTTGTTGAAAATAAATATGTAACTTCAGATCGGCTGGTTGGACTAGCATGAAGCTTGGCGACGTAGAAGAGGAGCATACAGAGTTTAGTTTGGAAGGTGGAAAGGGAAACAAACCACTCAGGGTGGGACCTAAGAGGGCTCAAAGTAGGATACTTCTGAAATAAAAAATATGTAATCACATGCAAAATTTTTGTTTCTCGTCCGAAATCAAATTATTGTAGGCCCTGATAAGATCTATAAAAACATGCTGGCATATCATATTTATCTCTTATAATTTTCTAGTTATTTGCATTTGAATTTATAAGCACTAATTTTTTATTTATTTATTTTTTTTTTTTTTTTTTTTTCGAAAAA
>MINK01177681.1:0-11295 GCA_001735545.1 Phormia regina
TAGTCTAGTCATAGTCTAGTCATAGTCTAGTCATAGTGTAGTCATAGTCTAGTCATAGTCTAGTCATAGTCTAGTCATAGTCTAGTCATAGTCTAGTCATAGTCTAGTCATAGTCTAGTCATAGTCTAGTCATATTCTACTTCAGTTCTGATTCAACTGTAGTTCAGTTCTTGTTCAGTTCTAGCTCAATTCTTGTTCAATTCTAGTTCAGTTTTACTTCAGTTCTGATCCAGCTCTAGTTTATTTCTAGTTCAGTTTTTATTCTGTCCTTTTAAGTTTCACTTCATATATGTGTAGGTAAATACAAGAATATCTTTGAGATTGTATGTATTTTAACCAAGATACACATTTTTAAACCAACGCATGTTTGTTAGCTGTACAACAACATCAAGAAAACAACATCAACGACAACATCCTGCTACTTGTGTAAATTCAATTTATTTAAAAGCTTGTCAACACCGGAAGTAACATTTTTTTTTTCGTCTCTTCCTGCTCTCTACTCATGATATGTCTTCTTTTTTTCCTTCTCTTGATTTTTTGTGCCAGCCTTTAAATGTTACTCCAACTCAATTTCTTTTGGCTGCAAGTCTGTCAGTCAGTGTTGAAGTAACTGTTTAAGGACCAGATTTGTTTTTTTTTTCTTAAGCAGCAATATTCTTAAATTGCTTGCTATTTCTTTCATTTGCTTATGGTATGTATGTTATGAAGCAATAAAAGTGATTTATTTGCTAAAAGGTAAGCTATTTTATTTTCATATGTTTGCTTTACATTTTCAACAGGATTTATTTTCTTTGATATAAAAATGTATGTGTAAAAAAGATAATAAAATAGCAACAGAGAAAAAAAAACAGCGGAAATAATTGATGGGTATTAGTTGATATGAGAAAATATCTATAGGGATAAAGGAAATCTATGAAAAGCAAAAGAAAAATGTGAATTATTATTTGTCTATGGATTGTAGGTTTTAAATGTAAATTAGTCAAGAAGAAAATTTCAAGATTTATTTGCAAAAAGAATTATGAGATTTAAGGGAAGCGGTAAAGAGATGAGGTATTAGTTTTTAGTTATTGCATTAAAATATTAAATTTTCTTAAAATTACTATAAAAAGATTTGCTTACCTTTACCATTATTTTGTAATATTTTTTTAATTGGTTTAAAATTGATTTTAAAAACACAAATTAAATTCTTTAAATTGAATTAAAAACTAAATAAAATATACAAATTAAAATGATAAAGATAAACAAATATTGTCTGTAAATAAAAGAAATTCCAAAATAATCTTTTTTTGTATTCTGGTCATCACAAAAAGATTGCAGCAGACAAGCAAATATTTAACACAATACCCAGACACAAAAATAAAGTTTTTGTTGAGGAAATTTAGAAAAAAAAAATAAATAAATGGAATGATTTTTAAGGAGGAATATTTATGAAAGATAAAACTATATTTATATTTAAAACATTTTCTGCCACAAAACATAAATTTTTGATACAAATATATTGATGATGTATTAAATTCTACAAAAGGGATATTTTTACAAAAAAAATCTTTACTAATTCTACAATTTTGTCTAAAGTTTTTCTTTATTTTCCTTTTTTATAAACCTGTAGCATTTTTCTATGATTTCCGTTCTATAAAATCTCTAGTGTTTATGAATAGAGTTTTTAAAAGTAAAATTATATTAAAACGCACTTTTATTTTCTTTCTTAGGAGAAAGTTTGTTTTAATAAATATTTTATATAACAAGCATGTTATTCTAGAAACAATATAATGCAAAATAACAACAGAGTAAACTATATAGCATAGATTTAAGTATAATATTATCCATATAGTGTATATAACTACACTTTATTGCAAAATATATAGCCCACATAAAATATTAGTAAATTTTCCTGACTAGATTCAAATCCAGACAGTAGCCTAGACTATAGCCTAATCTATAATTCAGACTATAATCCAATCTACAGTCTAGTCCATAGTCCAAACAATAGTCTAGTCTATATTCCAGACTACAGTCTAGTCTATAGTTAATACTATAGTCTAATCTAGCGTCCAAACTATAGTCCATAATATAGTCACACCATAGTCTAGTATATAGTCCAAACTAAACTCTAGTCTATAATCTAAACTATAATATAAACTAGTCTGTAATCGAGACAATAACCTAGCCTATGATCCAGTCTGTAGTCCAAAATATAATCTAGTATATAGTCTAAACTATAGTCTAATCAATAGTTCAAACTATTATAGTCTTGTCTATAGTCCAGACTATTGTCTAGTCTTTAATCCAGACTATAGTCCAAATCCAGACTATATTCCATACTAGTCTACTCTGTAGTCCAGACTAAAGTCTAGTCTATAGTCCAGACAAAAAACTAGTCTATAGTCCAGACTACAGTTTTATCTATATTCTATAGCTGCTATATTTTTAAACTTATTTTACTGAACAAAAAATGAACTTAACATTATATTAAAAATATATAAACTTATTTTAAAAACATTAATATCCTTGGAGAGAATATATTTGTATACAGTTTTTTTAAGCACTAGTATATCCCTCTTTAGTACCATGGAGGTTCTAAGTCTGCTATAGTAACTCTACGGCAAACACAAGCAATAACAGCAATAGCAATATTTTCATTATGGCAACAAAATAATATAACTAATAATAATAGTAATTTTAAAATAAAAAATATTTAGCTAGAAAAATAAACTAAGCGATGGAAATAATAAATAATCAATAAACTCTCTAGAGTAAATATTAATAGTAAATAATAATAAAAAATTAAAAATAAACGAAGTATATACTACAAATATATAACTAATGTTTATTAAACTAAAATAAACATAAATATATATAGGTAGGTACTTATAAAGTTACACAAAAATATACTAACATTTACTTAAATACCAACTACAATTTATAAGTGCATATTTACTCATATATATAAGTACTATGCTATATGAGTGTATTCTATTTTAATACTCAGTAGTGCTACTTTAGCCTTTGTTTGTACTTATAGCAACTGCTTACTCGAAGCTTTTTATAAAAACTGTTGCAAGTGCTACGAGAGTTGTATTTTTGTGTTTCAAGTATTAAATATTGCAATAAAATGTTGAAAACGTTGCCAACCAAGTGTTTCAGTTTAAATAGGACATTGTGTTCAGACTATAGTAAATGAAGTTAAAGTGATGTGAATTGGGAAAAAAGGACTATAATAAATAAAAAACTATAAACAGAGACATGCAAAGCAGATAAATAAAGGTATTAAAAGTCTAGACTATAAAACAATAATAAAGGCTACGTCACAGGAAAGCTTACATTAGGCTTTTACTATATAATGGCTAGAAGTTCTATATGACTAGACTATGACTAGACTATGACTAGACTATGACTAGACTATGACTAGACTATGACTAGGACCTTTTATGACTAGACTTGACTAGGACTATGACTAGTACTGATGACTAGGACTATGCACTAGACTAGTGACTAGGACTATGACTCAGACATATGACTAGACTATGACTTAGACTATGACTAGACTCATGACTAGACTATGACTAGACTATGGACTTAGACTTATGACAGGACTATGACTAGCACTATGACGTAGACTTTGACTAGACTTATGACTAGACTATGACTAGACTATGACTAAGGACTATGACTCGACTTGACTAGACTATGACTCAGACTTATGACTAGACTATGACTAGACTATGACTGACTATGACTAGGGACTATGACTAGACTTGACTAGACTATGGACTAGACTATGACTAGACTATGGACTAGACTATGACTAGGACTATGACTAGACTATTGACTTAGACTATGACTAGACTATGACTAGACTATGACTAGACTATGACTGACTATTGACTAGCTATTTGACTAGACCTATGAACTAGACTATGACTAGACTATGACTTAGACTATGAGCTCGACTCATGGACTGACTATGACTAGACTATGGCTAGGCTATGCTAGACTATGACTAGACTATGACTAGCCTTGACTAGACTATGACTAGACTAATGACTTTATTAGCACTTGATGGACGACGTATGACTAGGACTTATGACTAGACTATGACTAGACTATGACTAGCTCATGACTAGGACTATGACTAGACTATGACTAGGACTATGGACTAGACCTATGACTAGACTATGACTAGACTACGAAATATAAACTGAACCAAAATGACTAGACTATGACTAGACTATGACTAGACTATGACTAGACTATGACTAGACTACGAATATAGCTGAGCCACAATTGAACTAGAATTTTACAAGAACCGAACCAGAAATGAAAAATAACTTAACTAAATATGAACTAGAACTGAACTGGAACTGAACAATAACTAAATTAGAACTGAACAAGAACTGAACTAAAACTGATCTCGAACTGGAAATGAACTAGAGCTGAATTAGAACTGAACTAGAAATAAACTACAACTGAACTAGAAATGAACTGAACCAATGAAAAGATTCATTAAAATTCAATAAAAGAATTAACTTTACTATGAATTCATTGAAATTTATAATTTATTCACTGGAATTATTTATTTTATTTAATGAGCGCTTTCATTGGTTTAAAATTTTATCAGTGAACTTTTACATTGATTTTTATATAAATGTATGACAATTCATTGTTTTAATGAACCCGTACATAGGATCAAAATTAGTGCAAAAATTCATTGAAATAATTTACTTTTTCATTGTATTCATGTACCTTTTTGGTTCAGTGTAGAACTGAACAAGAACTCAATCAGAACTGAACCAGAACTGTTTTAAAGTCGAAATAGAAGTGAGCTAGAAGTGAATTATTACTGAACTGGAAGTGATCTGATGTGAGACTGAATTAAATCTGAATAATAATTATTTTAGAACTGAACTAGAACTTTATTAGAACTGCGAGTGATTTAGAACAGAACAGCGACTGATCTTTAACTGATTTTAACCTGATTTGAACTTGAGTTCGTTATTAATATCAATTTAATTACATAAAGATTCAATATTCTTAATTAACTGATTCTCGCTCTCTTCTAAACGACCATAAACCGGTTAAACTTAAGATTTATGAAGTGTTTAAATACACACAAATAAAGGACAAACACCACTCACACACATTTGGTTTTCAATGTGTAAATATTGATGTTTTTATGTGAGTGTATGGAATAGAACATAAGATTTAGATAAACATTTGTTGTAAAGTAGCAAAAATTAAGTGGTCATAAATAAAATGAAGTCAATGTACTAGAAAACAATGAATAAATAATGTAAAATACAAAACATTTAAAATCGATACTTTTAATGGCAGCTTAAATGGCTGGCAAACTAAAAACTTAATACATTTTAAGTTTAAATTTATATGTTTTATATATGTAAGCAAAGTAACTAGCTTTATTAGAGCTATTTAAATAAATATCATTTAATAACACAAAATATTAAAGATTTTGTGGAGAGGAAAAAAAATACAAGAATTCATAAATAATTTATATCTTCAACGAAATTAACTTTTCCGGTGTGCTACTGAATGGCAGTAAGGAAAAAAATCATAATTCATTGAACAATATTTTTTTTTTTTTNTCGTTTGACTTTATTTGAGCATAATACATATACAACAGTTGGTGGTGCTATATGATGGGAGCTAGAGCTCCTTTTGGAAAAACTATTTATTTATGCAAAGCACATTGACATTATGGTCTTACTTTGCTTTATTTTTACTTATTTTCTACTTTTTTTTTTCCATGCTGCTTAAAGGTTATTTCTTATTTTATTTCTTAGCATTTTATTTTATTTCATTTTTATTATTTTTTTTTTACCTTAGAAAGTATAGAAGAAAAAGTATTTTATTAACACTTATACAACAATGATTTAAAGCAAAAATTGTTTGCTTTATTTTCAACTGCTACCAACAACAACAACAACTGCATGCTAAAAGCCGGCTACAAAAATAAACCAGGTGACATTTTCCCCCCCACATTATAAGCTTTATGTTTTTTTTTTTTTTTTTTTTATGGGGCGCCATAGAAATCTCAGTTTTTATTAATACATGAAAAAATATCATAAATTTTATTATAAATGTCTTTAGTAGCGACCAAATTGTAACTGTAAGACATTACTGTGTTACCGAAATGTTGCTTGACATTTTTAAATTTGAATTATTTAACACAAAGTCTGACAAAGAGAAACCACTATATGCAAAAAAAAGAGAATAAATATGTACATAGAAGGTAATGTAGTATATTTTTAACAGTAAAATAAACATAATCCTTAACTTTTAAAATTTCACTTTGTGGTTTTTTTCAAAAAAAAACTGACATTTGTGAAAAAAATATAAAAAATAAGTAAAACAAATATAAAAGCTATGAGGAGTTATGGTGAAAATTGTTTACCTTTGAAGTGATTTTTTTTGCTATTTCTCTCTGCTTTTTATTAACGTTTTAATGTTATTTAGGAAAGGGAAATAGCAAACATAGAGATTATGAATTTCTTATGTAAAAGCAAAATCTTAAGCATACTTTTAGGGGGAGTGTTGTATAAAAATAAAAATAGTCTATAAATCATTTACAGTTTGATTTAGGGGGGTTTTGGGGAAAAGTTGTTATCAAGAGAAAAACTTTATAAATTTAATTAATAAATATGTAAAGATTTGTTCAAATGTAGTGTAGAGTTTTATTATCATTTAATTAAATAAATTAATAGACACAGGGAAATGCTAATTTGTTCAAATGTAGTGTAGAGTTTTATTATCATTTAATTAAATAAATTAATAAACACAGGGAAATACTAATTCGTCTCAAGGGATTTTTCAGTTAATTTGAATATACGGTATTCATAAGTACTAAGCCTCTAATCCTTTTTTTAATTGACTTTAATTCTCACGATCAATCGGGATTTGCAAAATTATGTAGAATACACTATATATTGAAGCATATCTCGAAAAGTAATCATAAGATTTTATTCAAAAATATATTGAAAAATTCTTATTAAAATTGTCTTCAACTTATTACTTAGGGCTATAGCAAAAAAAGGCTTAAATAACTACTATATAGTTTTGATGTATTATGACTCCAATAGTCCAAATATGGTCCTAATTTAAAAATCTTAGGAGAGGCTTTTTTTCTAAAATTATAAACTCTTTTAGACGTTTTTCCACATAATTAATGACAACTCAAGTAGAGAAATTGTTTGACAACATAAGTGGAAAAATTAAAAAAAAAACTAAAATTTTGTGAAAATGTGAAAATTCACTAAATTGCGAATAAATTCGAAAAAAATCAATAGACTTTTATGATCGATATCTCATTTTATTGATATTACATGTGGCTTTACGATTAAACAATAAATCTGAAAATTTTTTGCCATTTTCGATTTTTTATGATTTTTTTAAAACAAAAAAACTTGCTATTTTCACGTAAAAAAAATATTTTTTTTTTTTTAATTTCTTTATAATAACTCCGAAACTACTGAGCCGATTAAAACGCGATATATAAAGGGATTAAAGGTTATGTTAATATGATATTTTCTAATTTTATTTCAATAATATTGGACTAAAACTTTTTGAGTTATCATTAATTATGTGGAAAAACGTCTAAAAGAAATTATAATTTTAGAAAAGAAATTGAAAAAAACCCCTCCATAGAATCTAAACTTTGAACCATATTTGGAACCATAATACATCAAAATTGTAAAATGGTTTTTCAAGCCTTTAATTTTTTTTTTTTTTTTCGATTTTGTTGTCTTGTGTTATTATTCTACTTTCTTATAAGATTATCAGTTTTAGAGATATTAAGCTCATTTTTTGAAAAACTTTACATTTTATTAAAAATTGCCAAAAACAACTTAAAAAAATCATAAAAACTCGAAGGCATCAAAAATTTAAATTTTTCCCCTTTAACATAAAAATAAATTTGTTGTAGATAAAATGAATTTTAATTTTATTCACAAATTCGTCAAAATACTCATTTAAAAGTTACATAGAAAATTTTTTCAAATCATAATTTTTTATATATTAACCCCCTTAGTTCGTTAATCCCTTTACTTCACTTTGAAAAAATGTCCATACAAATTTTTTAAAAATCAAAAATAATTTATATGAAAAAAATTTTTAAAGTGAGGCGAAGTGTTTTACAAAATAAGGCCCTAATTTTTGTATGCAATTTTTGCAATTTGAAATTTTATTAATTCGAGAATAAGTCCAAATTAATGCATTTTAATGACATGGATCTCCTTTTCTTGCCAACAAACTTATTATTATGATTTAAGAATAAAAATGTTAATTCTTTACAATTACGAATTTTTATGATTTTTTGAAGAAATAAATTTTTGCATTTTGGCATAAGATTTCAATTTTTTTTTTTTCATATTAACGAAAAAGTACCACAATGTCACCTAATGAAATTTTAATTAACTTAGGACCATGTCTCTAAATAAAAAATTATAGAAATTTCAAAAAGTACCATCAGAACAAAATGGTACCATAAAATCTCCTCTTATGGATGCACATTCATTTAGTACTACATATCATTAATTTCATCTTTCTAGGTTCATAATTATATAAAAAAAATCAAAAAGTAACATTAGAAGGCGAATTTTTCCCATATAGGACCATGTATATGTAATTTCATATTTCTAGGTTAAATATTACAGGAAATTCAAAAAGTACCATTAGAAGAACAAAAAAAGTACTACTCATTCACTTAGGACCACATATCTCAAATTTCATGTTTCTTAGTTCATAATTTTAGAAAAATAAAAAAGTATCATTCAAATAACAAAAAAGTACCACAAGACCCCTCTTATGGATTCTTATTAACTAAAGACCTCTTATTCCTAATTTCATGTTTCTAGGTTCATAACTAAAGAAAATTCAAAAAGTACCATTAGAAGAACGAAAAAGTAACACAAAGTCCCTCTTTGTGAATTCTTTCCAACATCGGAACATGCGTATTTAATTTCATGTTTCTACGTAAATATTACAGAAATTTTAAAAAGTATCATTTGAAGAACAAAAAAAAAGGTACTACAAAGTTCCCTGTTATGGATTCTCATTCATTTAGGACCACATAATCCTACCTATCATGTTTCTAGGTTCATAATTTTAGAAAATTAAAACATTATCATTCAAAAAAATACCACAAAGTCCTCTCTTATGAATTCTTATTAACTAAAGACCACATATTCCTAAATTTCATGTTTCTAAGTTCATAACTATAGGAAATTTTGGAAAGTACCATTAGAAGAACGAAAAAGTACCATAAAGTCCCCCTTTGTGAGCACTTTCCAACATCGTACCATGCATATTTAATTTCATGTTTCTACGTAAATATTACAGAAATTTTAAAAAGTACCAAAAAGTCCCTCCTCTTGAATTCTTACCTAAAGGATCATGTAATCTTTAAGTACCACGAATTCCACTCTTGTGAATTCTTATCCACAAAGGACTACATTTACTTAATCTTATGTTTCTAAGTTTAATATAATTGAAAATTCATTATCAAGTTTGAATAAACTGTAATTTTCCGCTTTTACCCCTTTTTTTGGTACTTTTTTTCACCCATCGATGTATCAAAAATTGTATGCCAATAAATTTCTAAATTATAGTAGTATCCCATTATTAAAATCCTCATATGAATATTTCAAGAAATATTTAGAAAAATTATTTTATGAAAAAAAGTACCAAAAAGAGGTACGATTTTTACCCCATTCAAACGTTTGAATTTCTAAAAAGTATCGAATTTGTATTTCTCATTTTTTAATAAGTTATAAATACAATATGGATTTTATCGCTATGTTCATTGGTTTCAAAGATATATAGACATATGATGCCAAAAAGACATATGGTGCCAAAAAAAAGTACCAAATAGATAATTTCAAAACTATTGAGCACATTAAAGTATTATATTGGGGTGATTTGAAGATAATTTTTTAGTAAGCATTTTTTGGTGTAACACTTAGTTGAATCGAGCACACCATTCTTGAGTTATGAGGAATTAAACTAGAGTAATGGTCTCACTATGGGCGAAATCTACATCAAATGGAAAAAAACTGCAAGCAAATCAAAAGGCATCAAGTCTAACGCTTTATCTTTGGTGGAGGATTTTTTTGTTGAGCAGTGTTTTTATAAATTGAACCAAATTCATTACAAAGAAAGATTTAATAGAAAATTTTACAAAATTATGTGAAGGAAATTAAATTTTTATTTATTTTTATTTTAACAGAATTTTACTCATTTCTTTTAAAACGCACTTTAGAGTCCTTTTTATCATAAATCTTTTTCTTCTTCTTTTTTTTTTATTCTAACCAAAAACTTGTCTTTAAATACATACATAAGTGTCAAGAATAAAATTTTCAACAATGACACTATGGGAGATAATCTTTTTAGGCAGCACGAGTGTTAAATGGGAAAAAATGCATTTATGAAAAAAAGTTCTAAAAAACTAAAAAAGGTTTTAATGCCATACAAAACATAAAAGTATGCTAAACACGAGTTTAAAAATATTCTTTACTAAGAAACTTAAATAAACAACCCACGCAGTTTGATAATTTTTTTTTTATCAAACAAAACCTTTTAATACAAAAACAAAATTCAAAATAAATATAAAATTTCAACTAAAAGAATATTTTTAAATATACTTTTTAAAGAAATCTAAATATAGCAGCAATAAAAAGAATATAATACTGACCTTTGACAAAACCAGAACCAATAAGAATTTTTTTTTTTTTTTTGGAGAAGTTGAAAAACTACCTGCTTTACTTGAAAGGTTTTTTAAAATCATGCTCTTTCGCTTACTCTTTCTTAACTTAAGAAATAAAAAAAAATAATTTTATTTCTTTGTCTTTCACGGTACTAAAAAAATACACAACTTCAAAGTGTCTACAACTCAGAAGAGGAAAGAAAAATTACAAATAAGAAAAAAAATCCCATGGAGTTTTAACTACAATAAAAATTATTCCCCCTTTTGCCCTAAAAAAAGGGGGAATTAAAATAAACAACAGCAGCCTTGGAAATAACAAATTTTAAAATTCGAAAAAGTTTTCTTTTACTAAGAAACTTGGGAGTTTTTGTAGCTGTTGATCTTCATTTGGAAAATTGTAATTAACCTCTTCTTAAAACCCCTCCACCCCCTCTCCACCTACATTAAGGTTTGGCTTAGTTCACCTCAATGTGCCTTATTATTTAAAAAAAAAATGGATTTTACTGGAAAAAAATCTTGCATCTTAAGGATTCTTTTCTGGAACTATCTATGGTCTAAAGCTTTAAATTTAAAACCACATA
>MINK01177683.1:0-10875 GCA_001735545.1 Phormia regina
CACTGTTCGCTTGTGAAACTATTATATAAGAAAAATTAGTAATATATTCCACCAAAGTCCTACTACATATTATAACATTTTTCTAATTTATAAGCTATTGATTATGATATAATTTTAACCTTAAAAATAATTTTGAAAATATATTAGTTTTTGTTTAATTCCAACTTTAAACTAATATAACTTTTTAATGAATTCATATATTTATATGATTCTTGCAGCAATATTATTTAGAATTTAGGAATCTGGCGAATATTTATGAACATTAAGAGGCAATATTAAGGGATTTAAAAACTATACTTCTATATATAATTTCTTTTGTGTTATGTAATAAATATATAAAAAAAATCGTTTTAGAACCTCTGTGTGGTGTTTACTCTATGTTTCATTTAAAAATGTTTATTACAATATCTTTCGAAACATTTAAAAACCCAGTGAAAACGAAAAGAAAATAAGTTTTAACGTTAAATAGAGGATGTTAACTTATTTTACCTAATCTTATTTTTTTGAGAGCATTCATAATTTATAACTGGTCAAAATTTTTAAAGTTCAATTTATACCCCTTTTTCTATCTGGCTGGCAACACTGGGTATAAATATATAAAAAAAATATATATATAGTTTTTGTTTATTCTACAGTCAACAATAGATATAACTATTTTCTATTTTTAAATGTAACTCTTTATAGTTTGTTATTCAGTGTACAATTTTTGGATTTACGTCAAATGCCTTCACTCTACAAAATATTCAAAAATATTATAGTTTTTGTTATTGTCGACGTTTCTTTTTACATACAAATAAATATAAACAAACTTACACATATATGTATGTATACAGCTGTGTGCATAATAATAGTAGCATAAGAACATACTTTGGAATTTCCTAGACAAGGAATTGTTGATATAAAAATCCTAAAATGAAACAATATTTATACAAAGACAAGATAAGAAGATATTGTCGGTTAAGCCCAACCATATGATACCTACACCATTGCCTATGTGCACCAAAATTCGGGAAGGAGCCAATTATGGATCTATAATTGCATTATGTAAAAAATACTATCACAGAATAGTACGTCGATATTAAGATTCAAATATATTTATGCACTTTTTGGTGATTCCTGAAATTGGGACTTATATGGAAGCTATAGTAAATTATGAACCGATCTTCATGGAATTTAGCACATGATTTTATGCTTACATAATTCTTATTTATGTTAAATTTCATTTCAATTTTAAAGGAATTTTTCAGTGCTAAAACTCTATTCCGGGAGAACATTTGTATGGTGGCTAAGTGAAATAATGGGTCGATCATGACCAAAATCAAAAGGCTTCGTCCACGTGCCATATGTATCAAATTTTATAAAATTATCTCTAAAATTGTGACCTGTACTTTGCGCACAACCTTTACATCGACAGCCAGCCAGCCAGCCAGCCAGCCAGCCAACAAACCAGGCGGACGGACGGACATTGTTAAATCGACTGAGAAAGTAATGCTGGGTTTTTCTCTGCTTTACAATATTTGCACATAATACCCGAACCACCTATGATAGTGTAGAGTATAAAAATGTGTTTGTTTTTCTAAGCATCTTTGGAAGTTACCGTTATTTTACTTAAGTCGCGCGGTTTTTAATGCGCAAAATAATAGTACAAAACCGCACTTATTTCACAATACTTCATTCCGACTATCCCCGTAAGAAATTTCACAATATTCTCTGCACAGATGAGAACAAAATAATTGTTTTTAGTACATATCTGATCCGCATTAAAAACTTACGGGAGATGCCAAAAATTCAGTTTTATAAAAGAAATCGGGAAATGTGTAGGAATTGTTTAGATTAGTGCAATCAACTTGGAAAAATACTTTATCACCATCAAGAGCCCGCCGTTGCTACGCTATTAAAACCACTATGGGTCATGGCATGTTAACGTGTGAAAATAAAATACGCCAAAAAAAGATACGTAGTTTTATTTGAAAGGCAGAGGGGGAGTATTCGACATAGGGGCACATTTAATTTTATTTTTATAATTTTTCATCTATCAAATTTTAAAATTTTCAAAATTTTCATCATTTAGTGATTTTTCCATGTATAGATTTTGAGTCGCCATTTTTAATTAAATTTTGATTTATTTTACACAAAATTCAATCAAACATATTAATGTTTGATTTGTTTTTTAAATGCTGTATTAATATAAAATAAATAAAAAACAAATATTATCTCATGGGATAGATTCGCCAAGTA
The DNA here is from genome assembly GCA_001735545.1 of Phormia regina. Taxonomy (NCBI): domain Eukaryota; kingdom Metazoa; phylum Arthropoda; class Insecta; order Diptera; family Calliphoridae; genus Phormia; species Phormia regina. Next base: position 2,239 of record MINK01177683.1, read on the forward strand.
ATGGCGAATCTATGGGGCTGTTTCGAGGTTTTTCGTCACTTCAAAAATTCATAATAAAAATTAACATGAAGATAGTCAGGGTCAAAAGGGCTTAAATATATCAAGGTTTTTATTACCTAATAAAGTTTATTGATATCGTGAACCGTTCTTAAGATTTAGCATTTTAAGCAAAAAATTTGGCAACTAATTTTTCAACGATGCTACTACTATTTTCTACAGCATATTTCTTATGCATTTAATCTCTTTAAGTATTTTATCTAAATAAAAATGTTCAGCTTTAAGATTTACTTAGTTTTTATTAATTTTGAGAAAAATATAATAAATAACAAACATTTTTTTGAAATCGACACAAAAAAATGTTTATTTTAATGAAAGTAAATATTTGACTATTATATTGCACACAACTGTATGAATATTGTATAGAACAAAATGTGAAAGTAAAAGGGTGGAAATACAATGAGAGGGAGTGTGTGGAAAGTTAACAAAATGCATTATTATTTTTTGGCCAATGTTGTCGATGATGATATGAAATGTTCAGAAAAGAACGATATTACCATATGGAAAGGAACCCATGTGGTGATTATTGCCTCAATTTTTATGAACGAAAATATTCATACATATACTATTTATTACATTCGTATACATGTACAAACACAGATACATTTATACTAGTGCTGTTTGCAACATTTTTTTTTTTTTTTTTTAACTGCTGACAATGCGATTTCCGAACCGGAAGACAACATAGAGGTGTGTGGGTATCTAAGCGGCTACTACATACATACATATATACTCGTTCACATATGCAGACAGACATAAATATGTTAGTATATATATATATATGTGCATAATATTTTTTTGCTTCAGCTTTTTTTTTCTATTTAAACTTTTTGTCTAGCTTTTGTTTTCGCTGAATATGTGCAATTCAGTTAAATAGATCTTGTTGTGGAGCGTACCACATAAGTGCGATGCCTTGTATTCCCTTTTATTCCAGCATATTTATGAACCGTATGTTTTATCGTTGTTTTTAGCAGTGGCAAGTAGCTCATGCGTATTGGCCATTCTTCACACCAGAGCAAAGGATTTTGGCACAATGCCAATAAATTGATTTGTCGCAAAAGTCGCAAAAAAGTGAAATAAAACCAACCTACTTGCGGAAGCCACAAAACTAAAATCGTTTATATTGAACGGAAAAAAATCTTTAAAATAAAATGAATAAATAAAAAAAATCAAAATCGTTTCATATTCCAGACACGGCTCAAAGGAGGTCCCCACTCGAGTCAAGGTTTCTATCAAGTATGCAGTAAAGTGCTGACACACATACAATTAGTTGCATATATTCCAGTTAATAAATATCAATGTATGTATGTATGTGTGAAAGTGCAGTTGGATTGTTTGTGGGCGTTTGGGTGTTTAGTTATGAACTTGTTCAATAATAGTACTTGTGAATGAAGTACTAAATCTTTTTAAAATCGCTTCTTTTTTTATGATATTTTTTTTATTCTTCATTTTTTTTTTTCGTCTTACAATTGATCCTGATATATGGATGTACATAAGAATACACATACAAAGCGTTATTTTATACAAACACATATTGACTCACTCATACATCCATAAATAAAATTTCATTTTGGACGATTTTTCCCTCGTAAGTACAACTGCTGATTCGATTTAATGTTATTTTCAACTATAAACTCGTAGTATAAAGTAAGAAAATGTGTCATATGAGAGTGAAAGAACAAAAACGTAGTACAAAGACAAAAAAAAAAAAAAAAAATAAAAGTTTAGNNATATGAGAGTGAAAGAACAAAAACAAAAAAAAAAAAAAAAAAAAAAAATAAAAGTTTAGTGGCAGTTTTTATGCGACATTATAAACTCATATGAAACGTACAATTGTATATATTGATATTACGTCTAAAATGCATTAAATTGAACATTTATGTTTCACTTATTTTCTTTTCTTTTTTTTAATAATAAATATTTTTACTATAAACAGTATGAACTTGTTCATAGAATGTAATTCGTCTTATAAATGTTCTTGTTATAATTCATTTTTTGTTTCAGAAATTAAAGATATATGCCAGCATTACTGAAATAGATTTTTTATTATTTACTTATTTATTAAATCTATTTTTTAATGTTTATTTATTAAATTAGAATTAACAGAATTTTAAGTTTTAAGGAATAGCGAAAATATTTGAGAAATATTTCAATCAATTAACAAAGCCACTTTAGACATAGCACTAATGGATATGTTTTCTTTAATTTAAAATAACTTTTAGAATAATGAAAAATAATCGTTGTATTTTGGTACTTTTTTGACACCATATGTATCTTTGAAACCAATAAACTTACAGATAAAAATTGATATCGTATTCATAACTTATCAAAAAATGAGAAATACAAGTTAGTTACCTTTTAGAAATTCAAACGTTTAAGCGGTAAAAATTTAACTTTTTTGTGGTACTTTTTTCATAAAACAATTTTTTTTTTTTTATATTTTGAAATATTCATAGGATTATTTTAATATGGGATATCATTACAATTTATTGGAATAAAATTGTTGATAATTCGATGGGTGAAAAAAAAAATACCAAAACAGGGGTAAAGGTGGGGAATTACATTTTATTCAATCGGGCGCTTTTTCGTTCTTCTAATAGTACTTTTTAAATTTTCTATTGTTATGAACCTAGAAACACGAAATTAGGGATATGTCATCCTTAGTTAATGAGCATTCAAAAGAGGGGACTTTGTGGTAATTTTTTGTTATTTGAATGTTACTTTTTAATTTTGTATATTTAACCTGCAAAAGTAAATGAAAATACATAAGAGAGAACTTTGTGGTACTTTTTTTTCTTCTAGTGGTACTTTTTGAATTTTCTATAATTGTGAACAGAGAAACATAAAATTAGGGATATGTAATCCTAAGTGAATGTGAATACATAACNGTGTATTTTTTTTTGTTNTTCTGATAGCACTTTTTGAATCTGTATAATATTAAACGTAGATACATGGAATTAATAGCTTGTGGACCTAAATGAATATGAATCCATATAGGAGATTTTATGGTACCTTTTTGTTCTGATGGTACTTTTTGAATTTTCTATAATTCTTAATTTAGAGACATGGTTTTAAGTCAATGAAGATCCATTAAGCGACTTTGTGGTATTTTTTTGTTCATATAATGATTTATTATTTTTTTAAAGTATTTAGGAATCAGTGATTCCATGTCAAAATGTAATCGGATCCCTGATTTAAAGGAAATGTTATACAAGTTTTGACCATTAGAGTTTTAGATCCATGTTTCTTTTAGGTTTAAAAATATTTAAAAATCTAAAAACATTAAAAAATTAAAGCATACATAGGCTGATACTATACAACATTATATTTAACCATTTAATTTATCAATGGCCAAAATAAAACTAACAAAATGTAAATCATTATACCAAAGTATATTTTTAAAATTCTTAAAAAGTTATATAAATGTTAACACATCTGTTATCTATACTAATGCAAAATTTCATTTTGAACCCTCCTTTACTTTAGAAATCATGTGACAAAATATAAATTAAAATTATTTTTTTTTTTATAAAAAAATAATTTTAATTTAGATTTCTTTTAATAATATGGTATCAATAAAAGTGTAAGTGTCTGTTCGTTTATCTACTAGTAAACTGTTAAAAAAAAAACTCAAATTTACATAATATAAAAAGTTCATTAAGATCCAACTCCCTGGGACTTTACAGATGCATTTTGTTCTAAACGTAACATAAGTAAATATATTTGATGTATATTTTAAAATATGACAAAATATAAAATGTTAACGTTTTCTCAAGTTATTTATTTTTTCTATTATTAGTATTTTGTAAATACGTTACAGGTAATCACAATATTAACAATCATTTTATTTACACAAGAGACTCCACTTAAAAGGAATAAACTTTTCTATTTGTTTTCTACTTACTGACTACTTCCTTATAAAGGGATAACTGAAAGGAAAAAATATTTTCAAAATGCCTTAAATATTTTTCAAAATTATTTTATTTCAAACAAACTCCTTTTTTAAGATTAGTTACTAAGACAGTTGCTTAAGAGAATAAAATCATTTATAAAATATTTAATGAGCAAAAAAATACTCATATAAGAATATGTCACCTTTCCGTTTCCGATTTTTCTTCAGAAAATTAGTTACCCTCATTTTATAGCCAAAACATGGGGCTACAAGAATGAAGCACTAGTTAAGACTCTAACTTGTCACACATAGCCTTTAGAAATCTCTAAAGTTATAAAATTGGCTATAAAACATGAGTGGCTAGTTTCCCTACCACATACCTAGAAAAATGTATAGCCCAAAACTCCTCAAGGGAGAAATTTTTTTAGTCCTTAACTTTATTAAATCTAAGAAATAACAATTTTGCCAAATTGTTAAAGATATATATTTTTTGCGATTTTGTTGATCTGTGTAATTAAATTTTGAAATATTTTCACTTTTAAGTGAATGAAAATTTGAGACCTATTTGGCTCCCTAAAAAGGGAAAATGAACGGCTAACAAAGACAAGTTGCAATAAAAGTTATATTCTTATTAAAAAAAATTGTGAAGGACTTTTAAAGAGCCATGCAATAAAGTTTCCCCATTTTTCCCGCTAAGATTATATGCGTACTTTACTACTTATGAATACTTAGTCTGGAACATACTTATACACATATACACACATACATATATCTACCAATTCGCAAGTATTTTATGTTTTCTATGCAAAACATTTTTTAAGAATTCTTTTGTTTCTTAAATCTTTTACTAACTTGTCTCTTATTGTTTAATTTTTATATTTTACTTTTGTGTTCCTTTTTTCATATCCTAAAGAGGGTTGGAAGAATACTGGCTGCTACTTGTTGTAAGTAGAAATGTAAATGAGTTTTCAAATAAAATATTTCATAAGATTTTCTCTCATAATTTCTTTGGCTATATATATTGTTGTTGGTAATTGTGCATTTTGAAAATGTACTTTAAGCAGATTTTGTGGCTTTTGTTTTATGTTTTTACCTTAGAAGATGGTATTTATGCTCATAGACAACATAAATCTTTTGTGCATAATTTTATGATAATTTCCATAAACAAAAATTAAAGAAAAGAAAACAAAAAATAAAATCGCTTAAAATATATAAACATACAACAAATACTTGTACAACTCTTTTAGAATAAAGGAAATGGTATGTATAACTTATATTTCATACTAATACTTGGACCAGTAGAAGTTGTTGTAAACATAATTTTAAGGATATGATTTATCAAAACCTACATGAACTATTATGAAATATGTTAACTACTACCTTGGATTAATTAACTTATATATTTAACTTATGAACAGGGCTCGGAAATGTAACAAAATATATAGTATGTATGTCCTGCTAAAATTTAAAATTACATTTTTTTATTATTACTTTAGGTATAAAAACAAATCAACCGACATCTTTTTTAAATTAAATGCATTTTTTCTGTCTGATGTTAGCAGTTTTGAAAACATTGCAAAATTTAACAATAAAAAAGCTATGTACTGAGCAAACAATAGTATGGTTGTCGTTATTAAACATTTAATAAAAATGTATGAAAATATTATACTAATAGACATTTATTTATATGCAGTTTCGTCCGAAAGTTACGCTAACAAAGCAAGTCACTATAATGTTCCATGAGCATAAGAAAGTAAAATTTTTGGAAAATACAAAATTTAAAATGAGAATTATACCCCACAGCGCTATAGATGAGTAGAGTACAATGACTTTTTATAAATATTTGAAAAATTCAAAACTTGTTTTATAAACTATTATTTAATTAAAAATTTACTTAGGGTTATAGTACTGAATTATTTTAATTTTAACAATAAATAAAAGAAATAATTTATTAATTATTATTATTGGAGTATTATGTGTTTGTGCAAATATTGTAACACAGAGAAACAATTTTCCTACACCCACCTTCAATTATTGGAAAATAATTCTATAACTTGTGAATCTTTGGAGATATCTATATATTGTTAGAGTTGAAGTGTCATGATATAATACCTCGGGTATTTTTTTTTTTTTTAATTCGCCAATAATTCATTGAAGATTTTAATGTAAAAAATTTACATGAAAATTAACAGTCATTTTAAATACAAATAGGATCAGAAATTATGGAATCTATACTATATAATAAATTTTAATATTATTTTAAGTGCAAAAACAAATATTGGGTACACAGAAAAAATATTTCAAATCGTTTTTTAATAAAATTGTTAACTAATTTTGTATTCGAGTTTAATTATATTATTTATTAATAAAATTAATTTTCAAATTGGTTTAAAATAATTTTATAAATAGAGTCACAGCTGTTGAAAACATATAAAGAAAATTTAAAGATTTGTCTATAAAAATGTGGAAGTTAAATAATTTAAGTTCTTTTTTGAACCCATGGTTGTCATTGTTCTTCTTTTATACTTATTATTCTTATCTTTATAAAAGATAATAAAAATGCATTAAAATTTATAAAGTTTTAATTTTCTTAGAAATTATTAGGCGTTTTTTTTCTGCTGAAAATTCATTTATTCTCACTTTTTTGGAAGTAATTAATAAAAGCTTTCAAAAAAGTTCAAAATATGCACTTTGAACGTTTTTCTACTGGGTGTAAATTTATTGATTACACCAAATTAGACGAATTATCCAAAAGTAGGAATTTGGAGACTTGACTTCTTAGCACGTAAGTATAATAATATTAGTTATTTTAAAAGGTTTTTAAAATTATATATTTAACTTCTATTTGTTCAGATAAAGCATTTAAGATGCAATTATAAGTCTCAACTACTAGAGTTTCGAAATAAAAAAAAACAATAGAATTATGTTCGTAATTATCTATAAATATATAAAATATTTTAATTTAAATTTTTATAAAATTATATTACAGACTGATCAAGATTTGGTCGCTACAAATGGTGATCGTGATGATATTTATGGCGCCAATATTAGGAATTTATAATGTGTCAATATAGTACAATTAAATAATTCAATTTAAAATAAAATAAAAACCAAAAATACAGAACAATTATTTTCAATGTACGGTTTCATTGGGATAAAATATGAGTTCATTGAAATCAATGTACTGTTTACTGAAAATATTTATTTTATATAATGAACGCGTTAATTGTTTCAAATTTTATCAATGAACTTTTACATTGAGTTTTAATATTAATATGTGGCAATACATGTTTTAAGGGTCAAAATAAGTGCACAAATTCATTGAAACAATTAACTTTTTCATTGTATTTATGTACCTTTTTGGTTCTGTGAAATTGAATCTTGGCATGCATATTACTTTATGCTTAATATGAATAAGTACTAAGTTTAGAAAAAATATATCCTGAAGTTAAAAAAAAAAACAAATACTGCTCTGAAATCTTATAAAGTGTTTACCAACCACTAAAAGTAGATTGTCTATAAGTCTTCTAATTAATTTTTTCATTGGAGCAAGGACACGACCACCTCCCTCCCACATAACTTGAAAATAGAAAATGCATTTACTTGTGAGAATTCCACCAAAATTGATAATTGATTTTAAATATAGATTATTTATGAGTCCGTCAATTTTTATTTAAATCGGATCAAGAACACCCCTATCTCCCAAATACCCTGAAATGAGAAAAGTAAATATGCACAAAGTTTTGAAAAATCGGAGCAAGAACACATCTACTTCCCATATGTTCAGAAATGTAAAATACTCGTCAAAACAGTTTTGAAATATGTTTCCTAATTTTGTTCGATTTTCGTCCAATAATTTTAGTTGTTTTTAGTTTTCAATATTGTATTAAATTTAGATTGATTTAGCAACACGAAATTTTTTTAATAATTAATATATAATTCCTATATTTTGAATTTAGTTATGCCAAAAAATAGGAAATAATTCTGATACTAATCAATGCAAAATTTCAAATTTAAAATACTCTGTAATTAGAGCCATCTGGCGGATTTTTAACGTTATATATTGCAAAAATATATGTATTTTTTATTCTTATTTGTTTTTGGAATTTCGAAATAAATTTTAAATTTTTTTTTAATTATTTAGCAAAATAAATTACATCATGATTGAGAACTTTTTCAAACTGCAGTAAAAACAGAAAATCAGACTCTTCTTAAATTTAAAATTTGTTTACAGTTTTGGAAAAAGTAGCCTCAAACTATGTTTTAGTCTGTTAAATAACTGTAAAAACTTACAGAAACCATAAAAATTGTATAATTTTTTATATCTTTCATAAATAAATTTTTGTATTTTAAACAAAAAAAAAAAAAGTGTAATTAATTAAAAGCAAAAATTCAATGCGTTTCATAAAAAATTAATTTTTGTATTTTTTTTCTAAAACAGTTTAACCAATTTTTTGATTTTAAATTCTCTGATTTAGTGCCCTCTAGTAGAAACAAAAATAACTTTTTCCAAAAAAACAAATATTTTTATGATCTATAGCAACGGTTCTCAAATGGGGGTCCGTAAGCACATTCGTGGGGGGTCGCAAAGAGATCTTGGAAAATATTCTTCAATATAAAAATTTTTAATGTAAATATTACGTAGATGTCTAAATTAAAATTCCCATGAAAGTATGAGATTATTTAAA
>MINK01177685.1:3100-15422 GCA_001735545.1 Phormia regina
ATATATATATATATATATATATATATATATATATTCATATATATTCAAAAATAAAAACATTTAATTAATGAAAATGAACGCACTTATTATTTTTTCTAATTACATTATTTATAAACTAATGTTATTAAAAATTAAAAAAAAAAAAAACAGATTTAATATCCAAAATCAGCTTCTTTATCGTTATGGTTTTACGACAGCTATTTTTTGTAGTTAACTTACCGAAACTTTCTTTTAACGATAAAAATCGGTAAAATTTTACTACAGAATAACACTTAACGATAAAATTTGCAAACTAACGAATTTGCGATACTTAACGAAAAATTTTGCGGTATAGGTTTATTATTATAGAAAATAATTGAGTGGTAATCCATTTCTAACTATTTTTTTTTACAAAGTAAAATACTACTGACTCTGTTAAGCATCAAAGAGTCAATAAATTGATATTTAACACTACACACGTCTAAAAAATATAAAAATCAGAGCCAAATGTCCCACCATGTATTTATTGTCGTTATTTAAGTAACCCAACCTGTACTGCCAATGGATGAACTATTCACTTTTTTGACGTTTTAGTGACCTATAAAAAAACAATCGCCACCATTCTGCTGTAGCCACTTCAATAAAAGGTAAGATAACTTTACTATCGCTCACAAAATATGTAAACTTAGGATGTATGAAAAAACGAGTTAAGTGGGTAGTCACAAATAAACTTTACTGTAGCGGGAGAATTGACACTGAAAAAACAATCGCATATACAAATGTCTTAAACTTCCACACATCTTTCATTCAACATAAGTTGACACATCAACATGCCGATGGACACGACTTCAAATCGATTAATTAGTTTTGTATTATTTTCTGAAAAATATTTTTATTTTCGAAAATAAAAATTAAAATTGCAAAAAAAAAAAAACGTTCTTAAAATTGGGATTAAATTCAGTTATAAAAAATTATGCTCCGAACGAACCAAAGAATTAGCGTTGTTCCTATTCTGATTTTGTATAGAAACATTTGTATACGATTGAAATTATGTTTTCAAAAAATTATTATAAAATTTCAAAACTAAAAAAACCGAAAAAAATTGAGCTGGGATCATCGATACCTTATTTTTTCTCCATACAAACTGGGCCACCCTAATACATATTTATTAAAATATTTGCTTTTATTAAAAAAAAAAAAAACTTACGTATAGGCCTTTCCAAGCGATCATATCTACAGACATGTGTTAGTCTTTGTATTAACTGAGATTGCTGTAATGTGGTGGCATTTGTTAGCGGAGGACAATCTTCATCTTCTGTATTTGCTAGCGCTCTGAAAAATAACAATAAAATTAAATTAAATATAACTCATACGCCGCTACAACTTCCTAGAAGAAGTATTAATGAAATGCTAAATTTATTTCGATTTTTAAAAATTCATCTAGTTACTTAAGCTGTTTTTAAACAAAAACCTCTTTCAACTGCAGATGCGAACACATTTTTTATTTTGTATTTAAACAATATTGAATGAGTAAACAAAAAAAAAAAAAAAAAAAAAAAAAAAAAAAAAAAAACGTAAATACACATTGATTGTTGGTTACTGACTACTTCCAACAAGCACAAATAAAAAAAAAAAAAAAACAACTACAACAGAAAAAAAATAATAATAATAATAAAAAAATAAAGTCTGTTTTCTTTCACCATTTATTTTATTTTATTTTTTGTCAAAGCTTTAAAAATAAATAATTTATCTAATATAACATTGGAAAATAATTAAGAAATAATTCATGTAGGTTGACTATGGTATACCCTAATTTGAGAGTTTTAAGAAATTAGGAAAATATTTTAAATATCCCGGAAAAAAACTTAGCTTCCAATTTCAAAAGTAACAGCTTCCTGTAATATATACAGCATTATCCGATAACAGTTTTTAGTAAATATTAAACTAATTTGATGTTTATGTGGCTCAGTTGTCTAGAGTGCCTAACTAAAAAAAAAAAAAAAATGTTTACATAAATTTAAAGTTAATTCAACTCCCAATTGAGGCAAATAAAATTTTATTTCCCCCTCTTAGCACATAAAAATATATGTCGACTGCAAATAAAAAACTGATGAAATTTTGGACATTGCGACGAACAAAGTTCATCATTTAGAGCATTTTTATCGTATTAAGTACAAAATAAAACAAAAATAGTTTTAAAAGTGATATAATCAGAATCACTTTAGATTGATAACATCTGTAGAACTTGTGGAGTATAATCTAAATTAGTTTTGGGAACTAGTGCTTAAGAACTAATTCTGTACGATTTCTGCATCAGTTATAAGAACAAACTATAGATTCCTAAATGACTATTTAGATCTGTTTCATAAACTTTAATAAAAATTTGCCAAAAATTTTCAAAAAACAAGAGTTTGGCAAAATTAAATTTATTAAAAAGTTGTCTTAAGGAAACTAATGGACTATTGGAATCAGTGTTGTCAATTTAGCCATTTTTATTTTATTTTTTAGCCACCAAAAAATTAATTTTGGAAAGAGTTTTTAGCCAAATAAACTAAGTAGAAATAAATTTAGGAAATAGATTGAATTTAGCAACTGTGGTTTCTATATTATCAATCATTTAAAATTTATTTACTAAATAATTAATATTTTATTATTTTAATTTTAACTTTTACTTAATTTTGTATGTTTGGTTTAAAAAGGATGAGACAAATGTTGCGACAACGAACTACCCAAAAGTTATTTAAATCTCATAGGAACAAATGAATCCTACGATAAAAATAATAATGATGTTGACTTTATTGAAGATCTAATTTTTTAAAATTCTTACTTTTTTTAATATTTTTATGTGAAAGAATTTAAAAACTGAAAAAATATAATCTATACATAATTAAATGAATTGGTTTGTTATTAATTTTGTGGTGTTTTCATACAAATTTTTTGCCATTATTTAGCCATTTTTGTGTCTCAAGGAATTGCCAACACTGATTAAAATATAAAAAAAATAGTTCTTGAACTCGTACTATATATATATACTATATATATATATATATATATATATATATATATATATATATATTGGTTTGAAATTGTCACCACCAGAACTAGTTCTGTAGAATTTTTATCCACCGGCCTATCTATTCTAGAACTAGTTCTTCATTAAATGATTACACTGGTTTTAAAAATGTTATTAAACGTGTTCTAAACTATTTCCTGTGATGTTAAATTATTTAAAACAAAAAAGTATTGAAACATTTTCCTATTAACTTATTTTTATAAAAATCAATATTTTCAAACGCTTTACAATTTAAAATCTATAATTTGTTTTTTGGAATCAAATTAACTTGTACACTTACTTTTATCACATTCTGTATTCCGATCACAATTTAAGTGTAAAAAAAAGAACGACTAAACAACAACTGTTTCAATTTTACACACATCTCTATTGAACTTTATTTAAATTAAAATAAATATTTATTTAAAAAAAATTGCTATTGCTATGTTTGTATGTAGTTAGAGTATTTAGTCTAATAAGTTTCCTTTCTTTTGTTATTCATATATTTTTATTTTTAATATATTTTTTTTATTACTTATTTAGTTTTCGTAAATAATGCATATTCACGTAATAGTATTTTTCACTGACAATTAACTTGCTAATAATGTGTTAAAGAATTTTTTTATTAGTAAAGGTCTTTTAACAAAATTACAATAAACAAAGATGGGAAAATCCCATGTAAGAACCCTAATAAAAATGTACAAAAATCGGTTGATAAATAACTGAGATATCGGCAAAAAAAAAAAAAAAAAAGAAGATACTCCCAAAAATCGTATTTGTTATCGGCTTTTCTAGGCTCCTATATAAATAGCGACTTTGTTTTGCACAAAAAATTCAAATTTTTTCTTAAAATTTTTTTTATGGAAAAATGGGTCCACTATATCCAGGATATCGTCCAAAACGCATTTTTAAAAGTTGCTGTGTAACTACGTATTTCGCGTTTAAATCAAAATTGAATTCGTTATAATCAAAGTATGAGTTATGACCAAAAACTAAAAAAAAAATAATAAATATAATACACAAAAAAACAGAAACATATTTAAGCATTGTTGTTTGTTTAGTTGGTAACATTCAGTGTTTTTTGTAGTTTGTTTGTATATCGCGGTCTGTGTGTATATATGTAATACATACAAAGGAAGGCTTCCCAGCGGTAAGTTTGCCGAGGCTCTACCGAGCAGGCCTCCTAGAAGCATTTTTCAGATGCAGTTGCTCATGCTAACATGCCTTCTCTAATAAGCCTTCATGAATTGCCTCATCCCTGCTACTAAAGATCGAACAGACTTCCGACTTCGCTCCCTTGGAAGGAACCGTAAGATGTTGTATTTTTTTTAAATATACTTGTTTTAAACAACAACCAAATTCTATTTATAAAAAATTCCCTTCCTCTTTGAAGGAAGGACAACTATAGTATTACAAAAAACGAAACCGTGCAAAACCGTTTACAAAAACAATATCAAAATTCAAAGCAGAAATTCACAAAAAAGACATGATACCACTCATTAGTTGTCTCCAATTTCATTGTTTTGAATGGATGTATCTTCTAAGTTTAATTATATTTTTTATTTATGGTTTATTAAAAACTATTTTATTAAAAACTAATTTTTATTTTCACAAAATAATTTAACAAACATTTTAAGTTTTTCAGGATTATTAAACAAAAAAATCACAATTTCTATACAAATACATTTTCAAATAATTTGTCTTTATATCGACTTATGATGTTTTGTCAAAAGTAAAGAAATGTTTTTTATTGAATTTTGTGTCTTTTTTAAGTTTTAAACATTTTACATAATTTAAAATAAAAAATTATATATTTTATATAAATGAAAAATATTTTATGTAGAAGGCTCTTTTTTAGCACTTCTATAGAAGTGTCTGTTTTTGCAGTTTTCAAATAAAAAAAGGTCTTCTTAGCAAGGACTAATGGGTCGGCGAATGTGTAAGGCCTAGCCTCCAAATGACATGCCATGAAAATTTGAAGTGAACATGGAAGCAGGCGGAAGGTTCTTCTGGACATAAATTGGCCTTCTAGAAGGGCTCTTACCCCTTTGTTATTTACCACGGGTTATTGTTGTGTTATTATATATCTATAATGTAAAGTTTTTTCATTCAAATACATGTATGATAAGTCTAAGGATGTAAAATTGATAGTATTCTACTTTTACAACATCCACGTCAACAATGTTGCGAGGGTTGTCACGATTCGGCACAGCCGTATCTTTTTTCAATTTCATTTATTTTCAATTTGATAGTTTTATTTGTCCAACCCATGAGTTATTTTTTATTCTGGGGACTCCCATGTGAATAACATTTCATTAATGTATTATTTTCGAGATTCTTTATTATTTTTTTCATACATTTAAACTGGGACTTTTTAAGCTCTGGATACTGAACAATTGTCAAAAAAAAGCTGGATCCAAGCCAACTGGTAATCCTACTTATGTGCCATAAAAATTTAGATGCTTGAGCATAAATAGTTTGAAATAATATTAATAAACAAAAGATAGTTATAATTAATTTCAAAAATTAAATTTAATGTTCCCTGGAAAACGTATTATTATGAAATAAATACTTTTCAAATTAGTTATGTTTCTCAATATTCATTTTATTTTCAGAAAAAAAAAAGAAATTCTATAATAAAAAAAAAAAAAAAAAATAATATTATACTATATATATATATATTATAATATATATATACTATATATATATTATATATATTATAATATAANTATATATATATATATATATATATATATATATATATATATATATATATATATATATATATATATTGACACATACAACTAAACCTACATTCGAAAAGCTACAAATTCGGTTATCTCAATAAATCTACTCCATTGTATTAAATAAAAAAACAACAACAAATCACATAATAATATTCGATGGATATTAGAAAAATGAAAATGTTTTTTTTTTTTTTTTTTTTTTGTTTTTAAAAAATAAAAATTTTTTTTTTTTTTTTTTTTTTTTGGTATTAAAAAAAACTTTACAAAATGTTTAAAAGTAAGTATTTTGGCTTATCTTATTCAAGTGCACTGTGACACATTTCTGACAAATTTTAAAGCAATTATTATTTTTGTATATCTTGTTTAAAAGATAATTTGTTATAGATTTCTTAAATTATAAAGTATATAAGTAATTATAACGTTTATTTTATTTTTTAAATATTATAAAGAGAAAATTATTTACTGAAAATTTATAAAATGATGTAGGGTAATAAACATCAATAGAAAAACTAATAATAATAATAAATAAATAAATAAATATATTTAATGAACATCTTGTTGTTAACGGTTTTTTTTTTTTTTGTTTAAAATTTAATTTTGTTATTTATGATAAGAAAATTTCTTTCATTTTGTTTATATGAATTCTGTGAAAACTTTATAAATAATTAGTCATACATACATCATACAAGTTAGCAGTTATTTAAAAAGAAATATATGTTTATATGTATAAACAAAAAAAAAAAAAAAAAACATGGTTTGCCTTTTGTGTATCAATTCACATCATCATCATCATTACTTACGTTGTATTAATTTGTGTGACAATTAGTACCAAGGTTATTAATAGTACTTTTGTAAAGATTTGAAAATATATATTTGTCATTGTGTTGTTATAAGCCATAAATAAATTGGCCTGTTTTTATTTTTGAATTAATTATTTATTTAATTGTTGTTTTATTTTTATAGGATTTTGTTTTAAGATCTTCAACACTATATATATGTATGATCATTTAATATTATATATATATATAAATATATTTTTTCTTGGTAACAAACTTCCTCTTAAATTAAAATCATTTGTAATTTCGTATATAACTTTTTCTTCTTTAATTTTTTATTTTGTGAACGCGTTTTGATTATCTTAAATAATATTAATATTTTTTTCTTGTTTTCTCTCTATAATTCTTAACGTATTTAAAAAGTTATTCGCGTTAATTGTTGGCCACAGCAATGCTTTTTTAAAACTAAAAGTTCTTTTGGCGTATTATATCATTTTTATTGTTTTAAGATACTGATAACGTTCATACGTTTTCATTAAAAAAAAAAATATATATATAATATAAAATAACAATAGAAATGTTATTTTTTATTTTGCATTGGTAGTAGTGATGTTGGTGGTGGTACTACTGCTCTTACTGCTATTCATTGTTACTGTTTTGTATTTATTGTCACCGATTGTCACAGCTCTCTGATCGTGATACACACAACCCCCATCTAAAATTATAAATATGGGCCTAAAGAATAAATACCTTCTTCGTTTATGAACGTTATTAAAGGTTCGTACTAAACGAAGATGAAAAAAAAAAAAGAAAAGAAATTAAATTCAATATTCTCAAAGTATTTGTAAGAACATATACATATAAATTAATATTTGTGTCTACTAGTACGTATGTTTATATTTATTTTAGACAAATATTTAATTGAATTGTTGAATATTGGCTAATTAAAAGAACAATAAAATGATACAGATCCCATCAATAACATCAATAATACGCACATACTAAGTGTTAAAATAGTATATGAGTAAAAAGATGTCCATTTAAAATTATTTTGTAATAGATAATTGTAAAATTATTCTGTGTATTATTATAGACTAAGTGTAGAAAAAATTATTAAAATGTTATTAAGAAATAACATGCTTTTTAATTATTTTTAATATACTTTTAATTATTATTAATTATTTTTAGATCTTTTTAAGAGATTTTTTTATTTTCAACATTTCTCACATTTGTGTTTTATTGAATCTTTTCTTTTCTTTTCATTTCATTTCAATTCATGGACTTTTGAAAACAAATAATTCTCTATTTGATGAAATTATTATTTTGGTGACAATTAAAGTGTAAATAGAATCAGATTTAAAATTATCAGATATATTAATTTAATCATCCTTGAACATCTTAAATACACCGAATCAATATTAATAA
Source organism: Phormia regina (assembly GCA_001735545.1). Lineage (NCBI taxonomy): Eukaryota > Metazoa > Arthropoda > Insecta > Diptera > Calliphoridae > Phormia > Phormia regina. Next base: position 11,080 of record MINK01177685.1, read on the forward strand.
AAGTGATTCAATGTGATAATATATTTACATAATTAATTAAAACTGACCTTTTGAGAAATTTATTTAGTTGCATTTCAATAAAAAAAACACGAGAAAAGAAGGTATAGCCGGTCAAGACCGACCATATGATACCCTACACCATTGCCTATGTGTACTGGACCTATTACTGTATTAGGTTGAAAATTAAAACATCTATTGTCAAGAATATATGTCGATTACTAGATTCAACATCTATTAACTGCACTTTTTGTTGATTTCCCCAAATTGGGTCCTACATGGAGCTATGGTCCAATTATGGATTCGATTCTTATTGAAATTTTGCAGGGTTCACCTTAAATATTCATTTGTCATATGTGTCAAATATTAAATTATATTAACATTTTATTGGGATTTATGCACGTTTAAGTGATTTTTCCGAAAGAGGTTTATTATGATCTATGGCCAATTATGAACGATCTTCATGAAATTTGGCACATGATTTGTGCTTCATAAACTTATTTGTGTTAAATTTTGAGTGTTAAAAACTCTATTTCGGACGCCGAAATTGTATGGGGGCTAAGTAAATAATGGTCCGATCATGACCAAAAAATAGGCCTTCGTCCTTGTGCCAAAAAGTATCATATCAAAAAAAGTATCACGTTTTCATCCAAATTATCTCTAAAATTGCGACCTAAGTACTTTTGCGCACAAAACTTTCATAGACAAGCCAGCCAACCAAACGGATCAACGACCATCGTTTAATCGAACTCAAAAGTGATTCTGAGTCGAACGGTATACTTTAAGGTGGGTGTAGGAAATTTTTTTCTCTGTATTTTCCTATGAAATTCGTTCGATCATGAAATTCTAGTATTTAGGAGATTAGACGATTTAGTTTTCATCCAAGTGATTGCGAAATTCGCTTATTTTTTTACAAACAATGCAGTATCTACTAGGGTATCCAATTAATCGGGATTTCACATTAATCGGTTTATTTCAAAAGTAATTATTAGAGGTTATAAGTTGATCGGTTAATAACCGATTATTGAAAAATTATTCGGTTAACCGAATTGATTTTGTAATACATATTAGAGATATAAATTATACAAATTATAAAATTTAATTCATTGAAATAGTTATTTAAAACGAAATACAAATAACATAGGGTTTATCTTACTAGTTCTATAACACATTTGCTTGAAAAAATTGGACTTCCGACCTAATACTATAATGTACCTTAAATTCAACTTTAATAAATCAGCATTTTTATGGTCTGTGCCAGAATCATTTCTGGTTATAATGAATTTAATTGTCATTGAAAGATTTTCTATTTCAAACTAAATATAGTGAGTGAAAAGTCATCAACAATGAAATTAAGTTTTTTATTGGCTCATTTGATGTTATCTGCAATACCTCTTGAACATATATATTTTACAAACGCTGTTGACATTTTCGGTTGTTCGAAAAAAAAATATTCGGTTCATTCGTTATTCGAAAATAGACAGTTTTCAATTATTCGAAAAGCTAATCGACCAAATTAATCGTATAACCGACTGGCGGTTAATCGATTGTATGTATACCCTTGTATTTACCAAGTTAAAAGAGATTTTAGATTTCATTGAATTTAAAAAAAAATGGTTTTTGATATGAAACATAAGTGATCACGAAATACGCTTATTTTCTCAAAAAACGCAGCATTCTCGCAGATTAACATGTCATGAATTAAAAATTTCTCTACCGACATAAGCATAAGTGATCACGAAATTCGCTTATTTTGTTGAAAAACACTTTGTTTACCGAGGACTTTAATTTTGACCACAATTTTTGTGATTGATTTTTGTTATGAAACTTAAGTGATCATGAAATTTATTTACCGATATATAAAACATTTTAGTTTCCATTATAATTTTGACATAAAAATACATTTTTGTTGTGATATATAAGTGATCACGAAATTCGCTTCTTCTCTTGAAAAAAAAAAAAAAAAAAAACTCATTACTTAGCGAGATATAAAGGGATTTTAGATTTCATTGAAATTTTTATCAAAATATTGTTTTTTGGTATGAATTATAAAACATTTTAGTTTTCATTACAATTTAGACTCGGTAAAACTACGTTTTTATAAACTTTACTAAACGTTTTAATTTACATTGAAATTTAGACAAATATTTTATTTTATTTTTTTTTATGGAACATCAGTGATCACGAAAATGTTTATTTTTATTTATTTTTTTTTTCTATACAAATCTGTAGCTATCTAATGATAATGATTATATTGACTTTTGTGTGCTGTGGAAGTTGGGTTATAAATATTTTATTGAAATCATATCATTGAGATCTTTTTGTATATCGTAAATCTGATATTGTCTTTTTTTTGTTGTTGTAGTGTTTTGATTATTATTATATTGTCATTTATATAGTATTTAATAAGAGATGTTTACATCTGTATGTACTTAAGTATATTGTAGAAACAAATTTTGTTTTTAAATATTTAATAAATAAAAAGAAACAAAAAAAAAAAAAAAAAAAAAACAGAAAGATACTTTCTTCTTTACTATACGCAAGTGTCATTTAAATCTACAATGTATGTATATATGTTTGTATGTACGAAATGAGTAAGTATGTTTGTATGTATGAATACATAATTAATATGAATTAATCGAGACACCTTTAGTTAAAAGTATTTAAGTTATTTTTATTGTCACGTAATAATTCATTTATCCACATAGGTAAATGCTATAATTGCTATTGATATTATACGATCGAATCGATCGATCGATTGTTCGTTTGTTCGTTTGTTCGTTTGTTTGTTTATTTGTTTCTTAATGTGATTGAAAGAAGAAATATCTACTAAGTAAATTTATTATACAGTTTATTAACCCATTACTTTTGTTATATGTTAAATTTTTGTTTTTACTTAAAACGAGTAACAATTTTTGTAGGTGACTGAACTGAAAGGAACTGCCTTCAAATAGCCCAAAATCTATCGCAACATTAAATTTATTTTTTCGTGCATGCATATTAAGATGAAGCTCATACTCAGTGCTATTTTAACTTAAAAATATTTGATTAAATTCCCTACAGTAAACATGATGGTTATGTTTATTTTATTAAACGGTTTGTGACGTACATTAACGATTAAAAGGTACATTTTTATTAAATAATGTAACTATTTTAATATTTGTTTTAATATATAAATATTTTTAATTTAAAATTAATTCCAATTGGTTGTTTGTTGGATAATAATATTTATTATATTCCTTATATGTATGTACATTGTACATTGTAGATACATACATATATACTTACGTTGGTTTTTTTAATTATAATTTTGTTATATATATATATATATTATATATATTTTTTAAACAAGTATTGTAAATATGAAGAAAAGTTTTGTATTCTCTGTTCTATTTATTTGCGTTTTAATGACGTTAAACATTTATCTTTGGCTGTTTTTTTTAATATTTGGTCTACTATTTAATTTAAAATACTCGTACATAAATATATTTATTTAGGTATTTTCATCCGTGTATTTTATTTTTATTTTTTTTTTATTAAGGTACGCAAATCTTTACTGATAATTTTTCCTTAAACTTGGCGGCACTTTGAAATGCTGTATTTATTTAATCTGAATAATAATAATAATAATAAAAAGCATGAGTTATTTGTTTAGTTCAGTTATGCAAAAGTATAAATGCGATTATGATCTATATTTAGATACATATTGTAAAACGGATATAATTTTTGTAAAGACATCTTTTTATTTTATTAAACAAAATGTTTATATTTTTATTTAAAAACAAATGCAATAAATCTCTATTGTTTGTTCGATTAATCGACATATTAAAATCAAATAACTGTTCGATTCAATTAAAATCAAGATTTTCGAGTAACAATTAATTTGAACAAATTATGGAATAATTCGAGTAAAAAAAATATTTTATATATTTCCTTTCTTAACTGTTTTTTTTTCTATTTTTTTTTTAATTTAAGTTTTCTACAAAAAAAATTAGCTTAAAAACAAATTTGTTTAGAATGTTTCGAATCTAAAGGTGGTACCACAAATTTGAATTTTATTAAAAATTGCATTTAGTAAAAAGAACCGGATATTAAATTATATAGGTCGTTTTATAAATACAAAAATTGAATAAAAAATTAAAATTAAAACGTCACATTGAAATATTATTCAAATATAATAAGTAATAAGTAATAATTAAGTGATTTTAAACTTGATTTGGAAAACGTATACTCGTTCTACGAATTAAAGTAAAATGTATCAGTAAATACTCAGTCTTGGATTTTAAATAAATGAATTTTTAGCGGAAAAAAATTGTAATAATTTCTAACAAAATATAAATTTTAAA
>MINK01177687.1:0-10003 GCA_001735545.1 Phormia regina
TCAAAATTTCTGAAGATTTAAAAATTAAAATTATAAATAATTTTAGTGTTGGTTTAAAATAAAAAACTATCTGTGATAAATATTCAAAATATTGGAATAATAGTTATTACAAATTTTAAACTAGTTATTGTAACCAATTAAATTAAAATTATCTAAGCCAATTCGAACGAAACAAACGAAATGTTTTCACATATTAACACTAAATATTAGTAGTTGCAATTAAATACTATGAACATTAAATATTAATTAAATTTTTAGTTACAACAATCAATATTATTCCGTTGCAATGATGAAATATAAAGCAATTCACTGATTCCAAACAAAGGATAATTGTGTTTAACAATAAATATTTATTAATATTTTATTTTATTGTTTGACATTAAAGAGTGAGAAATACAAAATAGAAACAATTTGATAATAAATTATAAAATATTAAAATAAAAAAATAATAATAATAATTATGTATTTCATTTCGATGTAGTTTTATGGGTGAGTATACTTTTGTTAATGGAATATAGTTTTTCTGGTATGTGTGACGCTTTTTCTTGAAAAATTATAGGTTGAAAATACACATTTCGCTATTTCCTTGTTTCTGGTATTGTATAATTTTCCGGTAGTTTATATGCTTCTTGTACATTATGCGTAGTGAAGGCAAACAACTTACAATTACTTTAAATAACTTTTCAAGAGCATTTCTTTATCTTTTTGCAGAATAAACTACAAATTATGTATATCCATCACTTTAAATGATATTCACTCGTACAGTGAGGTAAAAGGTCACGAAAATCATTTCTTTACATGATTATTTTAGGAACCATTTACCCCCTTATTGGTGAACAGGATGCATGTACAAAAGGCCAAGTCGACGCTATGTACCAAAGTTCGCTTCCCTTTATCAAATTCCAGGCAATTTTATTTGGTTATTGAATATATCGAGCCCTAATCGCGAAAATATCGTAAATGCAGAAAACAAAACTTTACACGAGAAGCATTTTTGTGATTATTTACACATTGTTGAATGTATGGAAAATGTCACTTATGATAAAATTGCTTTCGCTATACATCGATGAAACTTTGACAGATGATTTTCAATAAAACCCGAATTTCGAAAATGTTGTCGGTTATTATATTTTGACGGTCAGGGCTCGATAATATGTGATTTAGTATATTTTATTGTATGTTTTAAATCATTATAGCAATAAATTTAATAAAACTCAATTTTAAAATATAATTAATGATTATTTNNAAACGGCTGTACAATCACTGAATAGTTGTGGTGATCATGGTGTGACCATGTTTTTTCTGCGTGTAATAGGTACCAAGAATGGAATAGTTATTGGACTGATCCGATTTTGTATTGTTTCTGTATCCAACATTTAGATTCTTTCTTACCTCTCTAAATATTATCATTTTAAAATTAAAATTTTATAAATTATTTAACTTGTGACAATAGAGTATCCTTTGGATCCTCCAAAAATAATAAGGCAATGAACATGGCAATATATTTGTAACAAGAAAATTAGAAAAAATTACAAATACTAGTTAAACTTGAAAATGCCTAAAGTCCAATTTTCTGAAATAAATGGGCGATGGATCTATTAAAACCAACCTTATGTTATCTCATTAAGTCCTTAAGTAACCATTTCAATAGATTTAATCGGTTAATCGAATAATATGACATTAATCGAATATTAACCGATAAACTTAAAAACACAAATAATTATTTATCAAATAAACCGATTAATTGGATTCCCTACTAGCCAGTAATTCTATATTGCAGTTGCTAGAGGACAGACAGAAAATTTTCGTGTATTAAAGAAATCAAAATTCCCGAAAAAATCTTTGATTTGGGAAGTCGTACACATATGGAGGAATGAAGCACTTCATTCTTAAAAAATGGTCGAATTAAGTTAGAAATACGCATGAATGAGTGCCTTTGGAAACGACTTCTCACTTTCCTAAAAAATTTGGTATATTATTTCTTAAAATCAACAGGAACTAATTGATTCCTTTATGTTTAGCACTTGAATATAACAGTAAAAATTCGCCCACTGGTTTAGTTTCTATTAGCTGATTTGACTGCAATTTATTTATATACAAATCGAATGGACATTAAATTGTCGTTTTAAAAACGTTTTAGTTCAATAATTTCTATTAATTAAAAATGCATTCTTTATATGTTGTTATTAACTAAATCTAATAGATATTTATTTTTTTTCCAAAAAAAAAAAAAAAACTCCATTAATTCTAAAAAATATTTCAGTTTCTATTTAAAATTTCAAAAAATTTATTTATTTTCGTACAATTATCTATTTATTTACACTTATATTACATGAGCCAAGTGTAAAGCAGTAAATAGTTTATTGTAATACGCTCATAATAATTAAAATTATTTACAACATTAAAAATCTTAAATTATTTGGAAATTAAATATAAATTAAAGCAATTGTTGGAATTAATATTACAAAAACTAAATGGACTAAAATCTTTAATGGAATACTAAATAATTTCTTGAGAAATCGCATTTTTTCTGTTTTTTCTTTAGTTTTTTTTTTGTAGACCGTGAACAAAAGTGTCACATTATAAATGCATTTAAGGCACGCGTGTTTATGTTTTTATTTCAGTTTTAGGTTTTTAATTTAATGTTTTCGAAATTTATTAAAATTTCTTTTTAATATTTCTTTATAATTTTTTGTTGTTGTTGTTGTTTGGGTATTTACACTTTTATTTATTTATTTAGTTTTTGGTTATTTCACCTGTGATTAACGTTTTGTGATAAGACAGCAAGACAGACACCATACATAAATATAAAATGGTTTAAAACTATTAAGAAAGTCATAATTTTATGGGATTTTTAGTTTATGAAAGAGTGTTTGTATATATATGTGTGTGTGTGTATTATAGGCTGGTAGACGGGACTGACTGTCAGGCTGGTTAAACCTAAAAGTTTGTTGTTTAAAAAATATTGCGTTGTGTCACGTGTCAGTTACATCGTGTAATGTGTCGATTTGGTTTATTTTCCCGGAAAGTGTTTTTGAACAGAAATATGCCAGTTTTAGACGTGTTTAATATCACTTGGCCGATGTCTATAGCATATTTAATATTTTTATTTATTTTTTTTACTTTTTATGGTTTATGTAACAAAATTTTTTTTATTGTTAATAGTTTTTTATTTTATTATTTAAAGAGAGATATTTTTTATTAAATGTGACCTTAGACATGTAATCAAATTCATAATTTTATTACGTTTTTTATTTTAGGTTTTACATGAAAAAAAAAAATAACAATAATACGTTTTTAAAGTTAATCCTTCATTAGCAATATAAAGGTGCGATTACAATTTTAAATTTTTACTGATGAATTTATATAAAAACATCAATTACAATTAATTTTAAAAATACATTTTTATCCCAATTTCTCTTTAATTATAAAAATACGTGTTAAGATTAAAATTAAGAACACGAGCCTTTTAGGGTTCACACAATATTTATTCGTTGACCTGTGTAATATAATTTGGTTCTTTCTTTAGAAGTCAAGTACCTGCTTAAAATAAATTCTTTAGAAATAATTAATAAAATGAGTTATAATTTATATTATTTTAAGACTAAAAATTTATTAAAAAATGTGAGGAATATATCGATGCCTACACCCAGAGAAAACTATGGTTCTGGTAACCATAAACTAAGAGCAACATACTATGATTGTAATATATGATTCCAGGTTACAATAAGTATTTTTGTACATAATCATTTTATCATTTACAATTGAAGTTGATAACCTTACTAATAAATTTAGTAAAGTTTATAACCTTTTCTTAAATATTCCCTTCAATTTTATCATGTTTTTATCATTTTATAATCATAAATATAAACAAATTATACCATATATATAATTCCACTTCACCATATATATGATCCAATTTTATCATAATCCCAATTTATCATATTCATAATTCCATTTTTTCATATATATAATCACATTTCATCACTTATATTATGCCATTTTATCATATATATGAACTATTTTCATCATATATATGAACTAATTTCATCATGTATATAACCTCATTTTCATACATATATTCCTTAGTACCACAATATGTGGTACAAAACTTTATTAATTTATATTTGTTCTTATCTGAACTAAATGAGAATTAATATACTAACACACTATAGGACTAAAAATATTGGTTAATGGTTGCGGAATTAAACAAAATTGTAAAATTAACAGAATGGATTTAGAATTAACTTTTTAATTGACTAAATGTTTGGATTTTTTATATATATGATTTCATACAAAAATGTTNNTGGTTCTGGTGACCATAAACTAAGAGCAACATACTATGATTGTAATATATGATTCCAATTTACAATAAGTATTTTTGTACGTAATCATTTTTATGATTCCATTTAATCATTTATTAGTGAAGTTTATAACCTTACTAAACACTTTAAGTCTTCATATTAAATAAAAACAAACTTTATTAATTTATATTTGTTCATATCTGAATTAAATGAGAATTAATGAGAATTAATAAACTAACAAAATACTGGACTAAAAATATTGGCTTAATGGTTGTGGAATTAAACAAAATTGCAAAATTAACAGAATGGTTTTAAAATTAACTTTTTAATTGCAGACATAATTAAATGTTTGGATTTTTCATATATATGATTTCATACAAAAATATTTAAATATACATATATTATGATTCAGTGAACCATATTAAAATTTTGATTGTGTGTTATCATTGGATGATAAAACGGAATCATAAACGTTGCTATCATGAACATGGTATTATTCAAATCATTGAGAAACGGCTGTACAATCACTGAATAGTTGTTGTGATCATGGTGTGACCATGTTTTTTTTTTCTGCGTGTATATATTTTTCTTATTTTAGCTGATTGTGGTTCTTAACAATTATATTTAGTATATATAAATGCAAATAAACATAATTTTTACTATTAAATAGTGTTTGAAACAGAATGTGTCTTATGACGATTTTACTAGAATGCTAAAAGTAATTACATGATATAAATATAACTCTACTTCACGCTTGTGCAAAATTTCTAGTTGGACTCCCATTTAGATCAGAAATTGTGTAACAAAATATGAACTGAAGTCAAATTTCGTATATACATATTTTTTTAAACACAAGCGCATAGAAAAAATAATTTCAAAATAATTTTTTTAAATATTTTAAATTTTATATACAAAAAATAGTTCATTTTTTTGGATTTTGCTTCATAACTCCTAAGCAAATAGAGGCTCCAACTTGATATTTTACACAAATATAGAGAATAGTTGTATTACCAATATATATTTTTTAAAATTTTTTGAGATATTAAGCTTTAATCTTTTTATTATAAATTTTGACCTTTGGTCTTTCGAAGTATATAAATGTTTTACTTGTCATTTTAGACTCAATGTGTTTTTCTTGTCCATTTTTATATGGAATTCCTCATATATAATACATATCAAACGATTGGAAATTGTTTTGAGAATTTCGCTATTAAAATTCAGCACTATCGGTACATACATTGCGGAGACATACTTATTTTTAAAGCTAATGTTTAAACTACAAATTTTTATTTCCATATAGATCGGTCAAAAATATTGTAATCATGTTTTAGGTTTTTTAATCAACAAAATTCGTTCATAACTAAAAAACCAAATTTTAAAAAAAATTTAGATTTATAAATGTTAAAGTATGAAAGCATATGTTGAGGCGAAAATTTTATTATATGTCGGTAAGATGGTGAAAGGTATTAAAGATTACCGCCGAATCTTTCTTTAATTCACTTACATTTTTCGCTTCGCTTAATCGATGAATATTCTTGTTTTATTTGATCACACAAATAATACAGAAAATTATGAAATGTTATTCGATCAATTTCAATGCCAAATAATTCACCTACATATATCTTGCTAAATTATAGTGGATAATAAAAATATTATATCGTATATGAAATTGTCCATAAATCTAAAACCAAGGTTGTTGTTTGTTTTTCAAAAATTTCTATTGGGAATTATTCAAAGTGTGGTGAAACGATTTATAAAATAAAAGGGAAAATTAAATTATGCTGAATACATAGTTGATATTAAAATTTTAGTTAAACACAATATAGATACATACATATGTTTATATATAAATCTGAAAAGAACCAGCCTACGAGTACTTTTCTCTAGGATTCTTTTTCTTCAAACCCATCTATTTAATTGTTTTTGTTTACACTAACTTTATTCATTTCTTTTTCTTTTTCATTTACTTATTTTCCTAAAAATATTTATCAGCTGATGTTAAACAAAATCATTAATATATCTTCTCTTTAATCTATCATTTCAGTAAAAATTTTATATTAAATTCAAATAGAAACAAATTTCTCAATTTTTGTTGTTTGAAAATATTATCCTTTGAGTCTGTTATTTCTTAGGCTTTTAACTACAACAAAAATAAACAAAAAAATGAAAATAAAAATAAGAAAATAAATAAAAACAATTTGAAACGTTTAAAAACAAAATGTGTAGAAAGAGACAGAAAAAAAGGAAAATTTATGCAAATCATAACGTTGGCATAATAACAATAAACGACATTAATCCTTTATAAAAATACTGTGATGCCAATATAGAACTAGAGCAGGAGCAAAAAATTTACACAGACACTTTAGTATTTGTATGACTGACATACATATACTTATGTACATAGATTCATATAAAATGATTGAATATTACTCATGCACACACACACACACAAATACTAAGATATTTTCTAGTAAGTAAACTACAAAGGATTTAAGCCAACTTTTGTGTGTAAGGAAGTTTGTGAAACACGGCAGGGAGAAACACGTTCTATTGTTGTTGACGAGATAGGTTCACTCGAGATGGTGTTGATGATGATAATGTGTAAGAGAAAAATAAATATGTTGTTTAATATTGAAGGTATTTAACACACCTGTTTAATTTTGTATGTTTATATAAATATTAATGCGTCTGTTATTTAAATAATCACAAGAATGATAAAATCTTGGCTAAGGGTAAAAGTTAAATGATAAATTGAAAAGTTTTAAATGTTAAAAAAAAAAGAATATGAAATGATTTATAGAAAATTTTAAATAAATTTAATTTTAAATGAAAATGTTCAATATCTATCTGTGCTGCTATAATTTAAAATTAAATTCAAAAAAATCTCTAACTATACTGTTGCTCTAAACTAATAATCAAATAACACGTTAATATATAATCAAACAACATATAAATTTTAAAATTTTCATTAAAAGAAACTCATTTGCATATTATTATTGTTGTTTTCGGTTAAACCTTAAATATTTATTTTAAACTCTAAATTACTTTAGAATACAAAAATGTTCATTACCTTAGAAAATTGATTTTCTTTAAAATATTATTCAGATTATTATATGAACACGTTATTGCTTTTCTTTTGATTACATTATGACAGATACTCAATCTAATGAAAAACAAAGTAAAAAAAAAAAATCATTTTTAAAAGCAAACAACTTTAAACTTTTTAACAAATGGAGACTATATGTATGTCTTAACCTTTGACATTGACATGTTTTTGTTGCCACTGTTATTGATGTCACTTTTTTTCAGTTAATATTTATATTATTTTTTTGTTGTTGTTACTGTTGTAGACATATTTCGGTTAAGCTTTATTGCGTACGTAACACTACGTAACAACCTCACGTTAACAATTTTACCACTTTAAACGTGAGCTTAACTTTTTTCTCTCTTTATTATTATAGTAGTAGTTGTTGTTATTGTTATTGCTATTCATCTACCAACGTGAGGTTGTGCTAAATGAGCGTATAAATGATAAATGAGTTTCTATGTCAAAAATGTTGTTTTCTCTGTTAATATTTTTTTCTGCTTTACTGAACCTCATCCTCTTTTCAGTTTTTTTTTTTTTTTGTTGTACATTATTCAGATGAAAACTCTAAAGGATTCTTTGTTTTCTTTATTTGAAAATATTTTCATAAAAGCAGCAATATAAACACGATTATGTGCTCTATATAAATATATATAAGTAGTATAACTCATGTTATGGCATCGAATATGGGAAGTTATATTAGGTTAATCGTTTCCATTTGAAAAAGGACTTACAAGGAAATTCTGTATAAATTAGCATTTACGAAATATATTGAAATTTTCTTTTTAATTTTTCAATAATTATTTTATAAAAAATAGTAATTTTAATAACGAGTATTTTTAAAATAATTACTAACCTAAGTTGTTTAAAGAGTTCAAAAAAAGTGAAACTTTTTTATGAAAATGCATTATCCAGTATCTACTTTAGTCTAACTGTCGGAAACATGTAATTCTGACAGCAAATATATGAAATTATAAAAATAACTTACTTTGTATTTTGTTACTTTAATTTGGTACAATAATAGTAAAAGACAATTAATTTTAAACTTTAAAGGCTCCTTTTCGTCCCTTCATCTGTCCCTCACACAGTAGCCTCAAAATGATTTTTTTAAGAGCTGCTTTAGACGTATTTCGCGTATGAACATTTTGTTAGACCCATTTTTGGACATGTTTTGTTTTGTTTTTTTTTCATCTTGGCTGACTCATTTTGAGTCCTTCAATTTAAAAAAAATGTTACATTTTTGTGTTTAATGTTATTTTATTTTTCATTTATTTGAATCTATATTAATAAAGCTATTATTATGAAAGTGTAGTATAATATAAAAAATTCTACTTAAACCAATAATATAAATAGATTTCCACCTTTTTTTTGTGCTGAAATACCCACAATATGAGTTCGGGGAAAACTTATTTCAAAAATTTATTTTTTTCAGTAAAATGGTCATCCTATCATTATTATTATTAAATATTTGTTATAGGTTTAGCTGAAATATATTGGTATTTTTTTAATTTCAGCTTTAATATTTTTGGGCTCCACAAAAACTCTTAAAAAAATCCAAATTAAAATTAACAAAATAAAGCTAGCGGGGGAGACTGTTACCCCAACTGGCCTCGTATTTATTTTATGTATATTTATTAACTTTTTATCGGAACCATATAGGGTCCTTGCACGAAAATTATTTAGAGTTTATGCAAAATTGGAAATATTGACAATTTTTTTAAAAAAATTGTCATGATGGTATGACAGGTTCATAGTAGGCCTTCCAGACCTCCAAATCAATTGGCATACATCTTCTGCGAATTTTCATTCAAATACATCCAGTAGTTCTAAAGTTAAAAAAAAAAACTTTTTATTTAAGAAAACCTGTACGAATTAGTAATATTTGAATCGAAATTTGGTAGTAATTTTTTAAATATTTATATAGAATGATTTTTAATGTTTCAAAACTATAGTTTAAACTAAAATTGATATTACTTTAGCTAAATTAAACAAATAAATTGGTAATAATTACCTTGAATGAAATTTTAATGATTTTGAAACTAATCAAGATTACCGGAATATTAAAATTAAATTATATTTTTTTACACTAATAAAGTTATTTTGTGTTGCCTGCATTCGGCTGGGCTTAAAACTTTCTCCTCTGCTTATGTCAAACACCGGCATCGATAAATAAGCTTTTTTTGAATATGATAACAAATTTTTAAATCCGCTTTTTTATTCAAAATTTCAATTTTCTTCCCAATGAGCAAGTTAATATGATTGTGTTATATATTATTAAAAGGAAATTTGGAATGCTTTTAAATGACATACAATTATGATGACAATTATGTCTCATAATTGTTAACAAAGGCTAAAGAGCGATCCGTCCGTCCATCTGGTTGGCTGGTTGGCTGGCTGTCGATGTAAAGCTTGTCATGATCGGCCCATTATTTCACCTAGCCCCCATACAAATGCTCTCCCGGAATACAGTTTTAACACTCAAAAATACCTTAAAAATATGAAATATTTTAATGAAATTTAACATAAATAAGTTTTATGTAAGCATTAATCTATGTAGCAAATTTCATCAAGATCGGTCCATAATTTACCATAGCTCCCATATAAGACCCAATTT
>MINK01177694.1:0-13808 GCA_001735545.1 Phormia regina
AGAAAAGGACGTTCATCTGTGATCACCTATATTTTCTTATAAAAATCCCAATTTTCATAGAAAATTGTATGAAAACTAAAATTGGCTGTAGTTTCTTAAATAAGCCTCCAATTGAGAAAAGGACGTTCATCTGTGATCACCTGTATTTTCTAATAAAAATCCCAATTTTCATGGAAAATTGTATGAAAACTAAAATTGGCTGTAGTTTCTTAAATAAGCCTCCAATTGAGAAAAGGACGTTCATCTCACCTTTTTTTCTAATAAAAATCCAAATTTTCATGGAAAAATGTATGAAAACTAAAATTGGCTGTAGTTTCTTAAGTAAGCCTCCAATTGAGAAAGGGACGTTCATGTGTGCTCACCTTCCTTCTTGTGACAACACAATGTTAAATTTTTTATTTTTTTTTTTCAGATCTTTTTTAATTTCTTTTTTGCTGGGTATTTTTGTATACCCAGGTAGTATATTTAAGTGTCAAAAAGTTAATTTAAAAATTCTAAATAAAACCTAAAAAATGTTCATTCGTATAAGTTTCTTTTTTGCAAATAAAAAAAATTTTTTAATATTAATATATAATATATGTATATCAAAGAATGCATTGTCAACTAATTATGGGTAGATATTTAGCAAGAAATTGAAACCATTTTTTACAATAAATTATTCGGATAGATAATATTTTCGAACAGTATTTATATATAGTCTTTATGGGATCTTAATTGATTCTTTCGATGAAATGACCAACAAAATATATCCACATCTTTTTAATGAAGGTTATAAAAAAGTTTTATTTGCAATTGAAAATATAAATAGAAAAATTAAATATCAATAAAATATAAGAATAACATTATAATTCGGACATTTCCAATATAACTATAACCCAATGTATTGTGAAAAAAACGATGTAAATAAAAACTAAAAATCTATTATTGTTTTTGCTAATTTTCTAATAGAAAGTTCTTTTAATTAATAATTGTATAATCATACTATTTTGATAAAAATCATTAGTTTCTAATTCATATTCTCTTTTTTATATCTTTTGTTTAAAAAGTAAAAACTTACTATTAATAAAAATTTAATAAGCAGGTTCATTTCTTAAGTCTTTTGTTTTGTCAATATAAAAACAAGAAAAATGTTAGGAAATATTAGCAACAAAACATAATATTAACATATCTTCAGTATTATTAATAAATAACATAAAAAAAGAAATAATTAATGACAATAGAAGACATAAAATTTAAATAAAATCTTTTACTTCCGCTTTTATATGCGCTACATGTACTACGCAATCGAGCTACTTACTTATTACCATTTTCATAATTTATAATAATATATATAATATATAGATGTATGTACATATGTAAATATATATATGTGTATGCATGTGATTTTATATTATTTTTAATGTGTGCGAGAGTGAGAGAGTGTTTATTTCTTTTATTTTTGTTAAGGTAACCATAAATTTTTTGCACTTTCACTTATGTTACCCTAAATATCATGTTAACGTACAACCATTTAAAGGCTTATAAAAAACAGCAATACAAACTTTAACAACAACAGCAACTACTACAATAAGAAGAGTGTAAAAAACAAAACAAAAAAAAAAACTTAAAAGTCAAACAATCAAAACCAATCTACAACAACCGGCCAAGAAGAAAGAAAGAAAAGAAAGAAGCACCCAACTATTAAAATATCTGAGAAGCAGTAAAGAAAAAACTCTCACACATACGCCTCTTAATAAAGAGACAAGAAAAAAACAGAAGACGCTAAAGAAAGAAACACGTTTATTTTTCGCTAACTATTCAGTTAGAGGCTTTTGATCAAAGTTGCCAGATGTATTTTAAACGTTTGAAATAACTTTTTATGTCAACATGTTTTATATCATTTTTGCTTTGTAGTATATCGCGCATTATGGTCCGTTTTATGAGACTATATATTAAGAAAACAAAAGAAAATACACTCTAGAGATAAAAAAAGATTTTTGAGCAAAAATTCTTCGATCAGGTTTTAAGAAATCTGAAATGATAAAACCGATCGGAATACTATTTATAATCTCTTTGATCTATACAAATGCTTCAAATGATCAATAATGCGTTTTGCCCGATATATAAAAGACTTGAATACCTACTATATAGATTTGATGTATTCTGGTTCTAATTGTCCAAAAATGGGCCAAATTTTAAATTCTATGGAGGGTTTTTTTTTTAATTTTTATGTAAAATTATAATTTTTTTTTATGCGTTTTTCCACAAAATTATTGATTACTTAAGAAGTTTTAGTCTAATATTACATAGCCTTTAATCTCTTTAGATATTGCGTTTCAATCGGCTCAGTAGTTTCGGAGTTATAATTAAAAATATGAAACAAAATATTTTTGCGATAAAGCACTAAATCTTAACAGTTTTTGCCGTTTTCGAACTTTAATAGAACTTTAATTTGGACCATATTTGTACAACTGGAACCACAATACATCAAAATTGTGAAATGTTTTTTCAAGCCTCCAAAATAGCTTTTTTGATTTTGTTGCCTTATATTATTGAACCGATTAATTTACATTAAAAAATCCCTATACTTCTTTGCAAAAACTAAGGCCCTATAAAGGCATATATAAAGGCTTTAAAAACTCTAAAATCTGCTTTTAAGCCTATTTCTTTTAAGCATATTTCCGCCATTTTTAAACTGATTTTGCTGAATTTCAATAGAAACATTTTCGAAAGTATTTTCGATCGTTCGATATGTATATTATATATGTGAGTTATAGGTGAGCTTGATAAACCTCATTTCAACTGACACACATGGACGGAGTTGGTCTCTTTACACTTTTGGTGAAACTTCTGTTCAAACAAAATATAATAACAATTGTTATAAAATAATTTTTTAGAATGATAACAAATCCTCATATCTGGCAACAATGTTTACAATAATGTAATTGTTGTAGTTTTTGTTGTGCAAAAAGATAAGCGCCGCAAAAAATTGTAATCAAATAAAATAAAAACGTAATTTCCCTGAATTTCGCAATAATTTGCCAAAAAAAAAAATCTTTTAACTTCAAATATATTAAATTTTGTGAAAATAAAAAGATGTCCATAAACTCGTTTGTGCAACAAACAAATAAACGAACGAACAAAAAAATAACAGTCAATGAACATACGATACAAGCAACGACAACACAAGATTTAACACTGTTTTCCGTTTTTAGATGATCATGTTGTTGCTGCTGCTGTTACTGTTGCCGCTTTCAATGATTTCCCATTACAAATGACGACAATGATGTAGATGATTTTTTCAATGATAATGATGTAACTCATTATGATGATGCACAAGTAAGTATTAATGTATTTTGGCTTTGTAAACTTATTTGGCTGGATAATTCCCTGGCTGGTTGGCTAGTTGGTTGCTTGGTTTGTTGGTGGGAGAAAACAAGTATTTAGGCAAAATTTTCACATTCAACTAAATCACCAATCAACGTAAATAAATACACATCCATATACACACATACACTATTGAAGTAAAGTGAAGCAACAACAAATACATAAGACCACCCGCCAGTTTCGTATTTAAACACATGAAAATAAAATAAAAGTAAAAGACAACACAAGTAAACTTTAAAAGAAATACTCGTACGAAAAACCAAACAAACTAAGAAAAAAATAAAAATGTAAATAAATAAAAAAGTCACACACAACACTCTCAAGAGCTCAATACAGTTTAGCTTAACTTCATCTTGAGTTGAGTTTGCAGTCAGGACAATTCCCACAACTTCCAATTTCATTATAAGTTGCACTTTTGCCACTTAATCATTATGCACCAATGCAATAACATACTACAGACATGCTTACACATATACACATACTCGTACACAGATTTTTACATTCAATAACAAGATGTTGCATGCAACATAAAGCATGTTATATTCTTTAAATATATACACTACACAATAAAAGTAGGTGGTGGTTCTAATATAAATTAGGTCTTCATATATAACTTTCAAGGGGATTGTAGGTATTTGATGGATACATTTGTATCCTAGAAGCCATAAATAAGTATTTATAACTTTATTAATTACTTTATTATGTACTTAGTTCCAGATATAGGAGTTAAAGAACTAATTAAAATCCCTATAACTGTTTACTCCTACAAGTCTTTGGTGAAATTTTTTCTAGAATTTAATTTATTTAAAACTTCTAGAAGTTATAAATAATTAACTGAAAAAGATTAAAATATATAGAGGCGAATATCCATATTTATTCCGATTATATACTTTTTAAAGCCGATCATTAATCAGAAGGCACCGTAAAAAATTTAACGTCAGTAAGTTCAAATAAAGGTGAAAATTTTCATCCAAACAATAATGGGTGCAAAAGTTATTATCAGAATAACACTTATTATTCACTCCAAGATATAGGTAGAATAGGATACGTTAAATTGGCAGCTGCCTGAAGCGTAGCTCACTTGGGTCCAAAAGTAGGTCCCGTTGTATTACCGTTCCTTCATTTCCAGCCATAGTTCTAAGTTTCGTTGCTGTTATCAGTAAACCATCCTGTATATTTGATAAAGGAGTGAATTTTATGCTGGTCACTATTCGCTAGACAAGTTTTGTCAGTTAAACTTCGATGACCAAATGACAAAGAAGATGTTCAGTAGATTTCTTTTCCTCTTTCTCGTTGTAACTTCTACAAAAATCATTGTATGGTAGCAGTAACCTTTGAGCATGTCTTCCAATGACCTAGTGGCCAGTAATCACCCCAATAAGGTTTCTAATGTGGATTCTGCGAAGCTTCAACAATTGTTTCGACTTCTGTCCAGCCATATATGGCCATAATCTCAGTCTGTAAAACGCTACTGCAGTTTGGTTCAGCTGTACTGAATATATGCCACATCTATCTTTACATCGGTAAAGATAGAAATGATATTAGAAGACCGGTATTTCCACTTGAAAATCCGGGTCAAAAGATGGTCCTGTTGTATGTCAATTTCATTATTCCAGTTACCTAGGACTTTGGCATGTCCATAATGATAATTATTCCACGCTTTAATGGCTTTCAATCTCACAGCCGTTTGTTCCGCTATTTGCTTTGCCAGGATATCTGGTGGTAGCCAGTTCAGGATTGTAATCAGCGCTTTAGTTGGGGTGGTTCTAAAAGGTAGACTATTATTATTATTATTAATCTTCTCATCTTCTGAGACCAGAAACGAATAAAGCCAATTTTTGATACGTTGAACAGTGGGGCACAATCAAAATTTTTTTAAATAAATCAGTAACTTCTGATTGGATTATGTGTGAAATTTGGAATTTGTGTAGCAGAGAAGCGTGCAACGTTAAGTTTGTAAGTAGAGTCCAACAGACCCCTCAGTTCCCGAGCTTTGGGGCTCAAAGTGGGGTAACTAATTTTTGTTTTTCGACCGATTTCAAATATTTTTACGCTCTAATATGACCTCCAAAAAACATTTATCTCTTAAAATTTTTGAGTTATTTGCGTTTGAATTTTTAAGTACCTCATTTTATTGGTCTAGTTTAGGAATCTATAATATGTTGTTAACATTTTTCAATAACAATTTACGGGACTTTTGAAATATGTAGATTTTATAGCCGAAAATATGAAAACATCCATTTTTTGGAATTTATGTAGTTTCCCAGCAAAAAAGAACTGAAAAAGCTATGATTTTAACATTGTGTTGTCATTGGAAGGAAGTACTGTAAAAAGGTGCTTTGCAGAAGTATGTTAATTAACTCCAATGGTTTTGTCATTGGTAAAGATGATTATTCTATTTACTTTCTTTTTCATCCATTTTGAAGTACTTCCCTTTAAAACAGTGTTTATTACAAATTTTTTTAATATAAAACTCTAGCTTTTGCTCCTACTTAAATAATAAATAAAAATGTCATGTTGATTTGGAAGTATATTATTAAGATACTTCCAAAAACGTTTAAAAATACTGCACTTTGTTTCCACTCTTTTTGAAAGTTGGAAAAATGTTTCTGCCTTTTGAACAACTTCAACATTTTTTGCTGCGGTTTTTATTAAAAAACTATGATTTTATGCTGTAAAAAAATTTCACCAATTATCGTCTTCCGGCAACACTATCCATATAGTATTAGAAACATAATGAAATCAGTATCTTATATAAATCGAAACTATGGCACATTTAATGTTTCATTAGGTTTTGGCCAAGCTATTAAAAAAAGTGTGAAATCTACTTCCATGTTTTAGTTTCTTATCACGTCTAAAAGTCTCTGGACTTTTTTCGAAAATTGTCATGATTTAATGTCAATTATCCTTTGTGCTCGTCAAATTTGATTTCTATGAATTTAAATCTCTAACCATGTCTTGGAGCTTCTAGAATCTGGAAAAATACTTTCGAAAATTGACACATAAATCCCACTCTATTTGTCCGTTCCCTGAAATTTTAAAATTTGGGTCCATGAAGTTATATGTGTGGGTTGAAGTTATTATTTTATTTTATTTTAAAGTTGGGGCTCTCTAATTTTACCTTTTTCTACCATTGCAAAAATTAGGTTGGATTATTGCATAATTTACCGTAAGTAATTTTTTCCGGAAGATTTCTTTTGAGCTCAAGAAGCTCTAAAAAGAAAATAATGCTTTGCAAAAGATACTTTAACGTCGCGTTTACTTCCGCGCTTCAATAGATATAAAATTACAAAAAGTGGCTTCAAATTGGGATTTCTGTTAGTACGAGTGCTAATGCCAAATTTATTTTACTAACTCTATATTCTCTGGGAATTCTCAGAAGACTGACTGCATAGCAAAGAATACTCACTAAATTACTGCTAAACAAGTATGATCATGACCTGCTTCTTGATTCTCTATCCCGAGTGTTGTAATAAGTATCTAAATTGAATTTATATAGTCGTTTATAGTACCGCCTTGAAAAAATTTTCACAATACCGTTTTAATTGTCGTTTAACAAAAAATAAAAGAAAGCTTATATACATATGAAAACTTTGTTTCTTTATGAAAAACTATTCATCTTTTAGTCGTTGATGTCTGTCTGCCTCTCTCCCTCAACTTACTCCCTTTACCTTTAGGCCGGACGCTCAGTGTGTGAAGAAATTATTCAAAGACTTTTTTTTTTGTCGTTATCTGGTCTTATACACTTCTTTTAACATTCAACATGCATTGTGTGTTATTAAGTCTTTTGTGCAAAACAAAAAACAATAAAACGACTTTTTCTGTTTTCTGTTGTATTTTGTCATTTTTTACTTGATCTTGAATTTGGATTGAATTAGCTTTTGGTTCTTCCGCGTATAACATGTGAATACAAGTACGTATACGTAATATTCACGGTAAATGCAGTGAATGAAAGCAATAAAATAAGGTTAATAGAATAGTAAATCATGACGTTTATTTTTTTGCCAAAAACAAAAGTTTTCCTAATTCTACAGATACTTCATTCTCTAAACTTCTATATATTCTATTGCTTTTCTTCATTACTTAAAAATTGATATAAATACTTATATATGTAAACTCAAATGTTTTTACATAATATAAGTATTTATAACCTAATACATAAACTACAGATGGAAAATTTTTGTTTATAGAATTGTTTATCACACAATGTTTTTTTATCTCTTCCATCTAATTCATGATAATTTCACAGAACCTACCTTCTTAAATATGATGTACAATCTAATTAAATATAAAACTTAAGTTCTAAAATTCATACCTAAGCATTCTACATGCATCATCAAATCATTCATCAAAAAAATTACTAAATTTTAGTTTCAATACGTTGAGGGTTTCATTAAAATTGTATATTTATTTACAAAAAGACATTTTGGCAACATATAACATATTCCCAAAAAAATCTTTTACCACTATTTAGTTCCATCTTATTTTCAAATGGATTATGGCATAACATTATAACAGCAAATTATTATACGAAAATATCACACAACAACACCCGACATGAGTTTAAAAAATTCGTTAAGTTCCCACAGTTTTCTAACAATCCACATAGCAACAATTCTTAAACCTAAAGAAAAACTCCAAGTAAAAAAAGTAACAACAAACCACTAATAGATATGTTTAAACAAATGAAACAAAAACAACAAAAAGCAAATTACAACAATTTATCATTAGGCGTTACAGTACTCGCCCAGCAACTATCTTATTTATAACAATTGCAAGTTTTGCCACTTTCAAGACATGTCGAAAATGTCTCCTACCAGGAAATCTTCATCTTCTGTCATGCTCATCATCATACACAACCATCGCCAATATCCTCACCCTGACAAATGAGCTAGACATTTAAAGGTTTTTGCACGTTTTTCACATTTTTTTTTTATTCGGAAAAAATTAAAAAAAATATTTTTCTGTTCTTTTGAAAGCAACTCATTCATCAAGTCCAGCTCTTTCATACTCACTATAAAAGTTGAAT
This sequence comes from Phormia regina, assembly GCA_001735545.1. Classification (NCBI taxonomy): domain Eukaryota; kingdom Metazoa; phylum Arthropoda; class Insecta; order Diptera; family Calliphoridae; genus Phormia; species Phormia regina. The sequence goes on from MINK01177694.1 coordinate 8,396, forward strand.
TTATTTAAACATGATTTCGTTTTGTAATTTTTACATAAGCATTTTTCTTTGAGGTCTAAAATATAAAAAGTGATGTTTACGTTCGGTTTTGCATTTCGATTGACGAATGTAAAATACATATCAAAATGTCATATATATGTAATCATTCTTACATTTGATACTGAAAATATGAAACTATAATTTTAATTTATTTAATAAAATAACCTTTAGAAAATAATCGGAAATAATTTATACAGAAAAAATTACAAGATTACTAAATGAAACGTATGTCAAATCTCACTACAAAGCTGGTTGTAAAGGATTATGCTTCTTTTAATTCATTCCAATTATTTACATTAAACAGTAAATATATATGATATACTTTATTTGAATATTTATTTTTCAATTACTAGAAAATATAACATATAATTAACATATTTTGAGATTTAAGTAGCCGCACCATAAATACTATCGCTGTGTCAAAGCTAGAATCAGCTATGTTGAACCATTTAACCAACAATATTTTTCAACGCTATAAAGTAACCCTTTGAAATTTCACATATTTAGAAATATATAATTGCAAATGTTTTAATAAACATCCCCCAAGCATCTCCTTTGATTTTTGTAAAAATTCCTTAAAAAAGAAAATCCGGTACTAATTCTGTTGCATTTCACTGAAGATGCAAAATAGAAGGTATCGTCACGTCACCTTACTTAACTTTCATTTAGAAAACATAAAAATTGTAAATATGAAATTACAACAGCTTCAACTCATTTAGTCTTGTGTTAAAGTGTCGATAAAAGAAGGAAGTACCACCATTTTTTTTTTAAATATAAAAAGAGCAGTATTTGGTTATTATTTATCATACAAGAGTCCTTGCTGTTTCTCTTCGTATTATTTTTTTTGGACGCAGAGAAAAAATCTTCCTACACCCACCTTAAAGTATACCGTTCAACTCAGAATCACCTTGTCATATCATGAAAAAAGTGTTTCTGAGTTGAACAGTCATGAAGATCGGATTGACCATAGCTCATATATAAGACCCAATTTCGGGAATCACCAAATAGTACATATCGACGTAATATTTTGCAATAGTATTTATACCCTACACCACCATAGGTGGTTGGGGTATTATGTGTTTGTGCAAATATTGTAACGCAGAGAAAAAATTTTCCTCAAGATCGGTCCATAGCTCCCATATGAACCACTCTTTCGAAAATCACTTTAACGTACATAAATCCCATAAAAATGTTAATATTAAATTAATATATAAAGTATAAGTGACACTGCAAAATTTCATGAAGATCAGTCCATAATTGACCATAGCTGCCATATAAGACACAATTTGGGGAATCACCAAAATGTTTTTATTCTCCACTTAACACAAGTATAGGTCCATAATTGGCTACTTCCCGAATGGTGCACATAGGCAATGGTGTACGGTATCATATAATCGCGCTTCACCGACTATACCTTTTTCTCCCGTTTGGTATCTGAATCTGTACAGCTAATACTATGCAACTTAACAAATTTGCTAAAAAAAATACAGAGATATCTTTGATTTTCAAATATTATTTTTATGAATCAATAAAATATTTATAAGGAAAAAACGGAATATGTATTACACAGAAAAAAATTACGACAAGTCTCTTTAATACAATTACTTTTTTATTTTAACAATTGGTTTTTCCTATTAAACAATTATGTTGTTAACATTAAATCACTTTTTTTTCTCATATTAAAAATTTAATTTATTGAATTTTGAAAAATTTTTAAATTAATGCATTTTAATGCTTATTATTCTATTATATTTTGCAAATATTATTCTTTCTAGCTAATGTTCCATACGTATGTATTTTCTTAATTAATTTCCTTAATATATTTTAGAAATAATTATTTTATATTTTAACAACATTTTTTTGGTTGTAAGCCAACAAAAATATTTTTATTACTTGGTAACTTTTGTAATTTTTTTCTGTGTATCATTATAAACATTTAAATAAATCAACAAAATTTATTTACATAATGGAAACAGAATTTAAAATTTAAAAAAAAAAAAAATTTTATATTAATAGAAACATAATTTTTAATAAATAAGTTCCTACAACATTAAAAACCTCATTGCAGACATTTAACCATCAACTAACAATATTGTTTTACATCTTAGTCTTCCAAACATTATACATCGTCTTCTTATACATTTTTTTCTTTTTTTATTTATATTTTTGTTCATTTAACTAGAAAAGAAATTGTAGAATCAAACATTAATAAAAAATATGTATTTGAACACTAGTACGAGTATATCATCTGCAAAGAGTATGAGTAGTATGTTGTTATTATTTTTATCATTGTTACTGCTGCTGCTGTTGTTGTTATTGCTGTTGATAGCTTAGCATATGTTGATGTTGTTTTTGTTGTGTTTTTTTTTAGTGAAGAAGACCACTACTGACCTACTAACAGAAGAAGGCTCGAGCACGCGTTTTATACTAAAACATTGAAATCGAACAGCACTCACACACTAACAAGCGCAAAAAATATAAACGTCATAAGAGAATAGTATAGCAAAAAAATGAAAAAAAAAACTAAATTGATAAGAAAAAAAAATAAAAACATATTAAACACCTGAGAGTAGAAGAGAGTTTACAAATCGATTCTCTTTAAATTAACATAACTATATTATGGAGGGAAGGTAAACTAATAAAACTATAGTGAATGGATGTTGATGATCATCAAAATTTCGGAAGAAGGTTGGTTCAAATTTAAACAGCAACAACAATGTACAGTTTCAAGCGCTTTTTTAATAATTCACGAAGTTAAAGTACAATTAATTTTATGTAATTTTTAAAAATCACTTATGACTTAGTATTTTTTTTCTTGGTGAATTTAAGTAAATAAATAAATAAATAATTTATACACTCTTTAAAAAAAACTTGTACACTACCGCTGTCAATGGTAGTTCCTTCCCCTAATTCATTATGTTTATATTTTGTTTAACAATATTTTTTTTTTCGATTTTTTGTTGACAACACTAAAAGAGAGCAACAAAAAATAAAACTAACAACAGAAAAAGTCTTAACAGACATTATAAAATACACCACATGCCCACAACCGCTGCGATTACTACAAACGTTAGTCATTTACACTCTGTACGAATTCAAAGTGATCTCTAAACGCAACAGAAAAAAAAGATGTGTTTGGTGGTCATTCAACAACAATTTACAATACAACACAACAACAACAACAACAACAACAACAATAAATATGCATAGAAGAAAAAGTTGTGCAGAGATATCTTAGGTTCGATGTTTTTTTTTTTTTATTTTCGCTCTCGTAAACGTTTAACTACAAATAAATCGCATACAAAATAATAATAAAATAAAATAAAAAAATGCTTAAATATAGTTAACTACGAGAACGACTGAGTGTGTTACCAAAAACGATGAATGACTGGTTGTTAGTTGGTTCAATAGTTTCGGTCGAGATGATTGTCGGATGTTTTGGGTGTTTGTTTATGGCCTGGTACTCGTCGTATTCGTAGACAGACTACCAAGTAACAAAAAACCTGACAGACAAAACAGTTGCAATCGTGAGTGCAAAGCGTGTGAACGTGAATTTTACTTTTTCTATAGAAACAAACAATAACAAAGAAAACCATAACTGAAGAAAATTACAACAAAACAAATAATTTATTTTATTATAAAAAGAAATAATAATAAACAAGAAAATTATATCACAAATTTGAAAAAGAAAATTTAGAAAAAAAAATTGTTTTATAAAATAATTAAAAAAAAAAACATAAGAAAAGTTTATAAAATAAAAATAATTTTCTAAAATATTTTTGTGAAAGTTTGAAACAGAAAAAAGTTAAATAAAATCGTTTTAAATCAAATGAAACGTTCTGTATTTTTTTAGTTCAGTGTTAAAATACGTGCTGTGGAAATTAATAAACACCTCAAACTAACAAAAAATATATATAAAAATACAAAAAACGTTATATTTTTAAGTTAAACTCAAAGAAAAGAAGTAGGGAAAAATATAAATAAAAAATAACGTTAAAAAAGAAATTTTAATATAAATTTATCAAAATCAAACAAACAGACCTACTCTAACATATAATGATAACTTATTATTTAATACATCAATATATTATTTAAATAATTAAACAATTGTTTGTTTATATTTATAAAAGTGTTAAAGTCTAATCTAATCACAAACCATACAATAACAACAATTAGGAGTTATCTTCATCATCTTTTAATTTGTTTTAGTGTGTTGAGGTGTTTTAACACACCTTTTTCCATTAATTTCCTGTAAATTTTCTTCGTTTCTTTTTTTATTTTATATTATAATCTTACCATGGAATATATAAATATGGATAAACGTTTTAAAATATCGAAAATATTAATTGTAAGTATTGTTAATATTTCTACTCATAATTTTTTATTTATTTTATTAAATTATGTTTTTGTCTTAAATCTTTTGTTTCCTGTGACTTCTATTTTAAGTTTTTGTTGATTGCATATATATTTTACTTTCCATATGTGTTTTAACTGAAATTTGTTTGGGAAATTTATTGCACTTATAACAGCATGAATGTGTCTCGATCATTTTCATTTTCCCACACTCTATTGAATTGTTTGTTTTTGTAAAACCAATAAACGGTTACTCGCTTATAAGAATTCATTTACATAATCAAATAAAATTTAAATATGTCATTAAATTATATAACATTTAATTAGGCTTTTTTTACATTCACACAAACAAAATCTTGTTAACGGATTTTGTTTGTGTCTTAAGTCTTTTGTTTTATATATTGTTTGTGTATGGGAGCAATTGCTTTTATGATAGATTGTTGAATGTGTTTCATAACTTTTAAGGTTGGGAGTTGTAATTTGAATATTTGAGAATTTTATAGGAATTATTTAAGATATTGAAAATATTATGTATTAAAAACATATTTTAAATACAGAAATAGAGAAAAACTCTAAATTTATGATTTTATGAACATTTTATGTCGAAGGTCTATATTTATAATACTTTTATGGGGTTTCTTGATTTTCATGAAATTATATTTCTGATGACATAGTTATAGAAACCCCCAAAAGTATAATAAATTAAAGTAATAGTAATAATAATTCTTATTAGTCTTTTTATTATAAATTTTATTGTGAGCATTATTATTATCATTATTTTGGTGATATTTTTATGATATTTTTAATATTTACTAGCTTAGACCTGATTTATTTACTTTATTTGTCAGTTACAACTTTTCCTGGATACATGGGTCCTATTTTTATCTTAAGGAAACTCGATAATAAAATTATTTTACAAATTTTTAAGATTTTCTCTATAATGAATCTTGAGATATCAAATTTAAGTGAATGTTTATAAGTTAATAATACAAAACAAACAAAAAAGTACCAAGCGCAATTT